>CM077509.1:24553800-24859658 GCA_039654745.1 Houttuynia cordata | reverse complement strand
AGCAATATCAGAACTTCTAGTCTCTGAAAAATTAATAAAGCATTAAACTTTATGTGCGAATTCCCATCTATAAGCGAAACATGAATGCACATATGATTTACGATGCACTACGTATAGAAATAATGACATAATTCATTCATCTCACAAGAATCCACACAATACACTAAGGTACTGAATCAAAACACTTATCAAAAGCATATAATTAGAAAAGAGAAGAGGGGAAAAACCATCCTACGTAATTCACCAAAGATTTTGCCTCTCTACGCGTTGCTTGTCTCCTCCGATTCCTCCACAGCTCCCGCTCCAAGCTCTTCCAACCTCCCACAAGAAGAAGCCTTAAATCAAAATTCAATTTCTCACATCTTTTTACTCCGAACTCCAAATCGCGCATAATTGGTGGCGTTGGAAAGCTCTTCTCACCAACTTTAATTTTCATAAGGCAAAACATGACCAAATCAAATATTAAGAGGGTCAAATTTCGATTTTAAAATACTTACTAATTTTTCGGGTGTTACAGTTGTAATTGGTGGCTTGCATTCTTTTTTAGTTATTATATCATCTTTTTTGCTAGAAGAATTTTTGACATCTATTCTATTTGTTTAAAATTTTTATGCATTTACGTGATTAGTGACTTTATATGGCCATTTAGGTCACTCAAACTTGATTATTTTATGATCATATTTTTTTAGCTAAAGGATTTTCCGTGATCATATATTAAACCTCTATAATCAGTTCATATAGGGTGACCAATTTTTATTACCAGCATCACATTACCACTTGTCACGTTAATAAAGGAGAGGAAGAAAGGACTCAATTAAAGGAGAAATTATCACGTTACCTAAGATTCCTGGCCCCCCCCGTCTACTTGTCCCTTGGTCCTACTTGTTAGTCATCTGCGCGCTTGTTTGTTTAGTCTCCCCTGTCATAATTCATAAGGCCGAGCAAGTTCCTCCAATTTTAAATTACAATTTCTTTTAAACCGTGTGCTCCTAGTCCTTTTTTTTTCTTTCTAGTTTTGACTTCAATGCGCATAGTAGGTAATATCATGTTTTGCCTATATAGCCTACGAGTTCACTTCATCAAATGGACAACTACAACAAATTAACAAAATAAATGACAAGAAGAGACTCATGGAAATATTTCCACTACTCCCAAGAATATTACACTAGCTGCCGTTGCGTTTGTTTTTACCTCAACCAGCATAACTTATTTGAAGATGAAAAAACATCAATACCCAACTAGAAGTTGTAGGGCAAAAAGAATGACCAAAATTATGACACTGACCATCATCAGAGAAGCGAAGAACTAGTAAGCTTATTCTTTAGAGAAAAGTACTAAAGGAGAGCTCTCAGATGCACTTTGAAGCTTCATGAGGTGCTGGTACGTACCAGAAAAAATAGAAACTTCATTCGTAACCTCATGAATGACTATGCCAAATGGCTCACATTTCCGGTGGTAACACCTGCCATGCATGTGGGATGTGGAACTGGGAAAAACTTTTGCATCAAGGCTTTGAATCTAACCGACCAGAGAATAAACATCACCCGTATACATCTATTTGATGTAAAATGTACAACATGATTGATCTACTCTAGCATAACAACAACTAATTCTTTGTCTCAACTCTCAATCATAACAAAGTTAACAAAAAGAAAGATTAGAAAAAATCGATTTTAATGCAGCGGAAAAGATTTGATTTTTACTTGTAGCTCGTGCTTGTCTTCGCTCTCCTTGACAAGCTTCTTCTTCACCAACTCCTTCACAGGTTTGCCTCTCAAAGGACGAGGACCAAAGGAGTAGAGGAGAAGCAATGAGGAGCAGTGACAAGCATGGAGAGATTTGGGGGATTTAGGAGGGAAAGATGGGGTTTTGTGGGCGGGAGAATTTTTTTAGGGATTTAGAAGGGAGATAATTAAGGGTATTAAAAGTCTTTTTTCACATGATTCCCATTTAAAAACCCATTCGACATGTAAATGTCCTGAGGCTGGTAAATGAGAATAACCCCCTAAATGGCCTTAAATGATCTTTTACTACGTGAATGTAATTCATTGTTCAAATGTACCTCCCAAATAGGTTTTGGTGGGAAATTACCTTAAATGATGTGGAAAATGTCCTCCCAAACAGCCCCATAATGTTGGTTAGGAAAACATTTTTAAATCATCTTTTGTACTTAATGGGCTCTTACCTATTTGGCTAGATACTTGGATTCAACGGTCCTTTTTCCTTTTTTTTTTTGATAAAAGGCCCAGAGTGAGCCTCGCTGTAACTTGTAAGTTGCAACTCTTCATGGGCTGAATGCAGGTGCTCAAGCCCAAAGGTGGGCACCTTGGACGCAGCCCACCAATTTTCCCCTTCCACCAATAAAAAATAGTCACGTCATAGAGGGTAACTCGTTAATAACTAAAGTAATTAATTAATTAAGCATTCATTAGTTGGTTAGATAAGGGGGGCCAGGAAAGCCCACGAATGAAAGATAGACACGTTACTCAGGTTAAATCATAATTAATGGAGCATAAGATAAAGGCACGGGTGGCAACGGTCTGTGATCGGCTTAGATTTGTAACGGTCGGAAAAAATCAAAATCTGGTATTGATAAGGGCGGGCGGGGGATTGGGGATTTGCTTGCTTTGGTATGAAGGGATTAATCAAGCCGTTGGAGTGGCGCCTATTTAACCCCCGTTGGTCTTCGCTTCTCTTCTAATATCTTCTTCCTTCCGATCCCAGAGAGAGAGAGAGAGAGAGAGAGAGAGAGCGAGCGAGCGAGCGAGCGATAGAGAGTCTCGGCCGGCCTAGCTATTGTTGGGAGATCTCGGATTGGCGCTCTTCCTTCTCATTCGACTCTGCCATCATCAATGGCTATTTCATCTGATGTAACCTGGTACGTCTCCTGTTTTCTTTGTTAGGGTTTTCAGCTTTTTTTTTTCTTTTCTTTTCTAGTTAGTAATCTGTTCAATGGCTATTTCATCTGATTTAACCTGGTTAGTAATCTATTCTTTGATATGTTTGCTGCTTTCTTTGTTAGGGTTTTCAACTAATTTTCTTTTCTACTACTTGTTTTAGGTTTCTTGAGCATGAGACATAATTTCGTGGTGTTTTCCTTTTTACAGATTTCAAAGTTGTTTTTTCTCGCTTGCAGTTGTTTAGGGTTTCTGCATTTTCTTGGTTTAGGGTTCTCAGAGTTAATTCCTTATTCTCTTCATTAATATAGACGATTTTCTTTAGTTTTTCTCTATTTGATCTTCATTTGACACCTCCATCCCTTCAAATATCTGTTTCAGTACTTTTTTAATTTTCCCTTAAAACTATCGGGTATGTTGGTTTTGCTTCTGAAAACATTTTATTGACCATCAAGTTTTAGTTTTCGTTTTGCAATCAGTTTTCTAGAGTCCCTTTTGAATTTGAATTTGTAGCTAATTTTAAGGGAAAATTAATTTTTAAACTTCATGTAGTTATTTCCTCATGTCTGACAAGATTCAGGATTTTACTTTTTTCACGTATATCAGCCTTGTGAATGATCTTTATTTCTTATCAATGTGGCATTTATATAATTTCCTTTTTGTTGTTTTCCAGTAATTTTGTTTTGGTGCCAATGCTTGTTTCAATTTTTTTCAGCCTTATGCAACTTTATATGGCATGTTTCATGAGATTTCTTTTTCTACAATTCTTTGATTATGTTAACCAGTTATTAACTATATGATAAAAAAGATACTTATTAGTTGTATTCACTCTTCTTTCATTCTTCATTCTACATTTTGGTAACCCATCCATATTTTGGTTCTCCTCTGTTTGCCTAGTGAGCCATATCTTGTTTTCCTTATGAACATTAGGTAGTTTATTGTGTTACGTTTAGAAGTTTTGGTCATTTTGGTACATTGTGTGGTTTATGCTCCTATTGTTTCGGACTTTGTCATATATTAGTTAAAAGAAATTTACTTTTGTAGTCTAGATGAGTTATCTTTGCAATGTCCCTCCCACTGTATACAACTTACTATTTTTTCTGTTTCTTTACCTTTCTGTCAATTTTCAGAAACCAATTCTTTGCGTATTTGTGGTAATTTATGAGATGTTGATAGGCAAAACATAATGTAGCAATTTCCTTACTTGGAGCAGAAGTTCTCACTAAACATAAATTTCCTTATGCATAGGCAAGGTTGAAAACCATAATGAGGTGTTGGCTAGCTAACCTCGTTACTTTTTTTTTCCATTCTACTATCCCCTATGCTGTTCAATTAAAATTGGGAGTTTGTTCATTGAAAAGGAAATGCTCCTTTTATCTCATTTTCTGGTGGTTGTTGTTGTTGCATCTTTATTTTGTTGTGCAAGGCAATTTCTTTCAACAGATTTTTTTGGTTTTCATAATTTTTCTACGAAAATTCTGAATTTCTTTTGGTTTTGATACTTTAAATATTGACAACTATCTCTTGCAGAAAGATGATTTTTCTTGATGGTTCTATGTTATTTGTTTACCACAAGCAACCAAATCAGTGATAATTATGAGAATTGATAGATTAGTGTTCTATTGCAGTGCTAATTCCTTTTATTTGCGATGATGGCGGTCAACCATTCAAGCCAACAAACAAAAAGATTGCACAATGGAGGGTCGTCTTTAATTCAGGGAAGTTACTTTCACATCATATGATATGTCTATACAATTTGAAGGGGAACATTGTTTGATTATTTTATTTAAGAGGTGGTTACTATTATTTGCTAATGTTTTAGGTGCATTCTTTTTTTTGTATTTTCCATGAACTTCATTTTTAAGAAATTTGTTAATTGAATTCAAAGTCTGCATTATGTTTAGTAATTTTGCAGTTAAAGGTCAAAGAAGATTAATATGACTACAAATAAGGGTAGATTAAATAGCTATTTGATGCATTTGGAGGACTTTCTAGAGCTCAAAATTTCTATAGATGTAGATGAAACTAAATATTATATACTCTTTCAAAATAAGGGTAGTAATGTTGGCTGAATGATATAGGGCAAATTTTCTGTTTACCTTAAAAGCATTGGGCTTATGTTATGTAGTTCACTGTATGTACCACTCAATTATATATCTTCTGCCTAGATCAACTTATATTGCATAACCTAGGGGATAAGCAGGAATTGTACAGTAGAGGGCCCAAGAAGATAAATGTATGACTTCAACTAAGGATAGATTAAAAGGCTATTTTATGCATTTGGAGATGACTGTAGAGTTGAACTTTCTGTGGACGTATATGAAACTCATTATGCATTGTTGGCTAAATGAAATAGGACAATTTTTTTATTTACCTTAAAAGCATCAGGTTTGTGCAGTTTACTGTTTGTGTCACTCAATAATCTATCTTCTGCCTTGATCAACTCCTATTGCAGCAATGTTTGTTTGAGAAAGAGGGTCACTTAATTCTCTATGCATGAACCTGTCTGTTTGAATAATAACCTGAGTTAATACATGCAATTTTTTTTTGCTTACATGGGTTGTCCCGATTAGAAGACATGTGGATTACCTTAAAATCGTAGGATGTGTGTAGTTTCTCTTGTTTACTACCAACCATTGCGACTTATTTTGATCAATATGTCTATTTATAGTTTCTTGTTGACTTATTTGCCAAGATGAATCGGTTTCGTGAAGAAGCATACAAATACATATGGCACTACTTTTGTTTAGGTCAGGAAAAGAATGTGTAGCTACTTGGATTCTTATTTAACTTGTTAGGTCATCAGGTCAATTAGAGTTGTTTAGAAGCTTTATTTTCCATTTTAATTAGTTTGTAAGAGCTTTAGAAGCTTATTTACTAACAACCGTCGGGTTGTCCCGATTAGAAGACATGTGGATTACCTTAAAATCATAGGATGTGTGTAGTTTCTTGTTCACCACCAACCGTTGTGACTTATTTTGATTAATATGGCTCTGTGTGTAGTTTCTTGTTGACATATATGTGCCAAGATGAATCGGTTCTGTGAAGAAGCACACAATACTACATAAGGCACTACTTTTGTTTGGGTCAATAAAAGAATGTAGCTACTTGGTTTCTTATTTAACTTGTTATAGGTGGTCAGGTCGATTAGAGTTGTTTAGTATTAAGCTTTATTTTCCTTTTTAATTAGTTTATAAGAACTTTAGAAGCTTATTTTTAGTGATCCCATTTACTTTCACGATGCATGGACCTGTTTGTTGGAATAGCAACCATGCCATCAAAGTTTTTTGCTTACGTACTTGTGAGTTCCACTTTGCGGCTATTGGTTGTCCCGACATTAGCGGACATGTGGTTTACCTTAAACTCGTAGAATGAGTGCAGTTTCCTGGTTACTTCCAACCAACCAATGTGAGTTAACTTAGGGCTTCTTATTTAACTTGTTATAGGTGGTCAGGTCGATTAGAGTTGTTTAGTAATAGCTTTTTTTTCCTTTTAATTAGTTTATAAGAGCTTTAGAAGCTTATTTTTAGTGATCCCATTTACTTTCACGATGCATGGACCTGTTTGTTGGGAATAGCAACCATGCCATCAAAGTTTTTTGCTTACGTACTTGTGAGTTCCACTTTGCGGCTATTGGTTGTCCCGACATTAGCGGACATGTGGGTTTACCTTAAACTCGTAGAATGAGTGCAGTTTCCTGGTTACTTAATTTGTATCATGTTGTAACTATTTCTAATTCTTCTAACCAACCGATGTGAGTTAACCTAGGGCTTGTAATACATAAGGCACTGCTTTTGTATGGGTCAATAAAAGATGTTGTTACTTGGCTTCTTATTAAATTTGTTAGGTGATCGGTTAGATTAGATTTGTTTAGTAATAGCTTTAATTTCTTTTTTAATTAATTTGTAAGAGAATTAGAAGCTTATTTAGTGATCATGGGGTCCATTTGTTGGAATAGCAACCATGCTGTCAAAGTTTTTTGTGTACGTACTTGTGAGTTCCACTTTGTGGCTATTGGTTGTCCTGATATTAGCAGACATCTGGTTTACCTACTCGTAAAATGTGTGCAGTTTCTTGTTTTGCCAACCAACCGACGTGACTTAAACTAGGTCTTGCAACACAAAGGCATTCTGTTTGTGTCAATTAAAGAATGCAGCTACTTGACTTCTTATTTTGTTATTAGGTGGTCAGTTGGATTAAATTTGTTTAGTAGCTTTAATTTTCTTTTTAATTAATTTGTAAGAATAGTAGAAGCTTATATATAGTGTCTTGGAGACCATTTTTCTATTCACGTTGCATGGACCTGTTTGTTGGAATAGCAACAATGTTGTCAAAGTTTTTTGTTTACGTACTTGTGAGTTCCACTTTGCGGCTATTGGTTGTCCCTACATTAGTGGACATGTAGTTTACCTTAAACTCATAGAATGTATGCAATTTCCTTGTTACTGACAACCAACAGACGTGACTTAACCTAGGGCTTGTAATACATAAGGCTTGTAAAAGTTTGTAATACTTAGGGCACTCCTTTTATTTGAGCTGAAGACAAGTATAGCTATTATGTAACTTTAAATTTTACATGTGCCTGTAAGAAGTTAGGATGCAGTAAACTTGTAAGTTGTCGTCATCCTTTGCTTGGGAATGTTATACCAGTATATAATTTGTAGGAGTCAATAAAAGTTACGTTGAATGCCCTCTAAATTTCATTTATGTGCATGAGCTTTGTTGGTAGTGTGATGTTATATTTAATTCATATACATGTAGTATAATTCTCACTAACTTTTTCCTGAAAATTTGATATTGATGTTAAAGAGCCCTATATTTGTAATGAATTTTAAGGTGTTTTTTATCGTCTTTTATTTTATTACTTGAATGCATATGTTAATTACAGAAAATACAAAGAGAGAGATTGATCCGCCAATCTGCTGTGCAGTCCTTCATGATGGACGCCAGCAGTGCTCATCTGAAAGTTTAGTGCCTTGGAGAGAGAAATATTTTGCCAGAACTGGACAGGAAAAGATGATCTCGATCCACACAATAGAGCGTGGCATCCCATGTAGTTAACCCTCATCTCGAACATATGTGGCTCCAACTGTCTTGGCTGAGTTCAGATGGTGCAAAGAGCAGAGAAATGGGTTCAACATTTAGAAAGCCTGTCCTTCATGATGGACGCCAATAATTAGGATGTTCGACTGTGGGTAGTCAGCAGTGCTCATCCGAAGTTTAGTGCATTGGAGAGAGTAATATTTTTGCCAGAACTGGACAGGAAAAGATGTTCTTGATCCACACAATAGAGCATTGAATCCCATGTAGTTAACCCACATCTCGAACATATGTGGCTGCAACTGTCTTGGCTGAGTTCAGATGGTGCAAAGAGCAGAGAAATGGGTGCAACATTTAGAAAGCCTGTCAACAACCATCAGAATAACGGATTCATGGATATGCAGATGGCCAGCAGGTGAAGTATGGTTAGATCCCGACCGTTGGCAGATGTTGCACTCCGTGAACAAACTTTTGCACTTCTCGCTTGACACTGCACCACAAAAGTTCGGAGTGACCTACTTATAGGTCCTGAAGAAGCCTTTGCGTCTCACCAAGGAGAAGAGTGGAAATGCTCCAGTAGCTTTTGGTGCATGGATATGCAGAGATGGCCAGCAGGTGCAGTATGGTTAGATCCCGACCGTTGGCAGATGTTGCACTCCGTGAACAAACTTTTGCACTTCTCGCTTGACACTGAGCCACTTATAGGTCCTGAAGAAGCTTTTGCGTCTCACCAAGGAGAAGAGTGGAAATGCTCCAGTAGCTTTTGGTGCATGCCGGCCACTTTGCCAACCACAGATGGCCCTTCCAAATGGTGTTAGAGGCAGTATTGATAAGTATGGCCACATTTTTCCGCTTGAAGAGGCCCTGGACGTGCGCATGGTGCATGTGGTATATGCATGAATGGAGATCTCTGGCATGACAGAGAGGAACAATACGGCGGACGTCAAATCATAGGGCAGGTTGGTTTCAATCACCCACCGACCCTAGCACGTTCAGTTCAAAATCCGACTGCTCGGTGTCTTTGCTCACACAAACGAGCATGAGCCATATAAACCTTTTCCATTAAATAACCGAAACCTAATTATCTTATGCTCAATTTTTTCAGATCATTTAATTGTTGGGAAACATTTGAAGGATTCATTCACTACCTTTTCATATTGTACAACCTTCCATATTCTCATCTCAAGTTTGACTTTAAGCACCACCAGTTGTTGATCTTGTTCTCATGCTTGGGGTAAGGTAAGTCACTCACATTTGTACTTTTTATTTCTTTTGCTGAATTCTACTTGTTTAGTCATGTGGATTAGTCGTATGAAATTGTAGCATGTATAGCTGGTATTTGAAATTGAGATGTAAATCTATTTGTAATTGCAGATTAGAACTAAGGGTACTAAGAATGATAGTAATTCTAGGACTTAGGCTCATAAATAATGAATATACTGGGTATAGGAATCAGCTTGCTCTGCTCTTCCACAAGTTAAAGGGTTTGAAGTAATTCTATCACCAGCCATATCTAGGAAGCTTCCTGAGCTCGACTGTGATAAACAGGGAATTATTTTTGTGAGTACCATTGGGGAAGAAAATCCCTTAGACCAGATTTAATTAGTCTGGTCCGGTCCACTAGTAACCTAATATAACCTTAACAGTCCAACCGGACTTTGTTCACTATATTGACAAAATAAAATTTGGAAAATCACATGAATTCTAAAAAATATGATCAAGACCTGAAGAAAGTTTGGTCTAGAACTGAACATTCTACCTAGAGGTAAAATTGTAATTTGCACCTAGAATAAACCAGGCCCATTTGCTTTCACAGCCTAAAATTACTTTATATCATACATTACAATTAATTAGGATTAATAATATACAAGAATAATGTTAATCAATCAGAAAGTTTGGTCTAGAACTGAACATTCTACCTAGAGGTAAAATTGTAATTTGCACCTAGAATAAACCAGACCCATTTACTTTCACAGCCTAAAATTACTTTATATCATACATTACAATTAGGGAAAAGTTTAAATGAGATCGCTCTCATATTGCTTATATGAGGCCACTTTGAATCGTAGCCATTGGATCTTGATCTGACGGCTATAAATATCCATAATGATCTCACCCACTCCTTGATGTGACACACTCACCTACCCATTGATTTGATATCCACCCTCCGATCGGAATCTAACGGCAATAAAGATTGACCTCATGCTCCTTATATGAGAACGATCTCATGTAAACTCATCTCAATTAGGGAAAAGTTTAAATGAGATCGCTCTCATATTGCTTATATGAGGCCACTTTGAATCGTAGCCATTGGATCTTGATCTGACGGCTATAAATATCCATAATGATCTCACCCACTCCTTGATGTGACACACTCACCTACCCATTGATTTGATATCCACCCTCCGATCGGAATCTAACGGCAATAAAGATTGACCTCATGCTCCTTATATGAGAACGATCTCATGTAAACTCATCTCTTACAATTAATTAGGATTAATAATATACAAGAATGATGTTAATCAATCCAGACCCAAGTTTTGGTTAATTTAAAAGTTCTTTTAGCAATGCAGAATTAAAATTTTGCAACCTTTTTTTTTTATCAAAAACAATAAAAAATTGTAACCTTTTTGTTGATGAACTGACCTCTTCTAACGGTTTTTTAACCTAGGAACTTTGCAAGAATAAAACAACAATAGGAGATACTTTAACAGCCTAAAATTACTTTATATTGTACATTACAATTAATTAGGATTAATTATATACAAGAATAATGTTAATCAATCCAGACCCAAGTTTTGGTTAATTTAAAAGTTCTTTTAGCAATGCAGAATTAAAATTTTGCAACCTTTTTTCTTATAAAAAACAATAAAAAATTGTAACCTTTTTGTTTATGAACTGACCTATTCTAACAGTTTTTTAGCCTAGGAGCTTTGCAAGAATAAAACAACAATAGGAGATATCCTAGAGATGGATCATTAAGTTGGGAAAAAATTCCAAGTTCCTGAATTCCAAAGACAAATTAAAGAAGAGAGAGTGAACACGTGGCAACTTTGCCTTAAAACTCAATATAAGTTCACAGACTAGTCTTCGAATTTGTCATTGGTGGCTAAATTATGATCCATGGAGGATACTGATTCTAGGGTAATAGAGGACAACATATAAATGTGTTGGTGGCAACCGAGTCCTTAGTGGAGATGAGGAAACTGTGTTCTCTGAGATGACTTAAATGAGTTGGGGCCATTGATGGTGTCAAAAGTGTACTCCCTAGACTTAGGACTGATGCTCGTGTCATTAATATTGGCCATGGCTGATTATTAGAGGATCTAAGAATGGGTATATGCTACCTTTAGGGTTAGGGTAAGAGGTACTGAACTATGAGAATGATATGCCTTTAAGGCAGTGTAATAAGGTGTGGAATCTGGATATGTTCCAGACCCATCCTACAATGAGGCTTACGGAAGTAAGAACCTTCTGTGCTTACGTATAACGTATGCAAATTTCATTTTGTAATTAGACAGAGTAAATAGAGTAAGCAATAGGAGAGTAGTTACCCTTTATGAGGCTCTAAGGCTCCTGTGGTCTAGTGATGAGATGACTAACTTTATGAAGGCATGAATTTTATAGTATACAGATGGTCATATATAATAATTCTCCTACAGTTGATATCTTTTCCAATCTTTTCCAAATAGGGAACATGGGATTGGGAATAGCAGGTTTTGATGGGTAATGCCTAACTTTATGAAGGCATGAATTTTCTAGTTACCCTTTATAAGGCTCCTGTGGTCTAGTGATGAGATGACTAACTTTATGAAGGCATGAATTTTATAGTATACAGATGGTAATTTAGTATGAGTTACAAATATAATAATTCTCCTACAGTTGATATCTTTTCCAATCTTTTCCAAATAGGGAACATGGGATTGGGAATAGCAAGTCTTGATGGGTAATGACTAACTTTATGAAGGCATGAATTTTCTAGTTACCCTTTATAAGGCTCTAAGGCTCCTGTAGTCTAGTGATGAGATGACTAACTTTATGAAGGCATGAATTTAGATAATAGATGTTGGGAATAACAGGTCTTGATGGGTAATGTCAAGTGGTATGTTAAGTTCAAGTAGCAGTTCCGGTATGTGAAAGTGAGAGGGGATAATAGATGTTAAAGTAGCAGTTCCTTTGGGATGAAGTCGATGAGAGATCGGTTGGGAAAAGACCGGAGCAGTTAAAGTCTCCTATATTGTATATTTAGATAATAGATATTGTGGTGGGAACAACATCTATGGGTTAACCAGTTCAACAGAACTACGTCATGGTTTGATCCCTTTCACCTCGAAGGGGTACGTAGGCAGCAACATTAGACGATGCCAGTCTCAATTGCTATGTGCTGTTGTTATTCTTGCACATAGTAGATTTGTAAAGACAATGTCAGCCTTTGTATGTTATTGGTGGGTTTATGGGCGTGAAGGATGAGTAATATCCCAGGATCCACATATTGAATTCTATGATGGAAAATAAAATATATATTGAGGTGCTTGGATCTGGGGGTGTTACAGTTGATATCAGAGCATATACTATCTGCAAGTAAATGATTCATGATATTAAGTGTTTCTTGAAGATGGAAACAAGTAGTCGACTCATATAGTTATGAAGAGAGTGAATGGTGATATCTCTAGGAGTTATTGAAATGGAATTTCTGAGTATTTATTACTTTAAATAATGAGGTACTGATAAAAAAATTATGTACTAGGGGATGGGGAAACCAAAGACGTAGGGGAATCTATGCCTCCAAAATTGATGGCTTGCTTTGAGTTCTCTCCAGAAGTAATTTCTGCTTGCTTTGCTAGTATCTTTATTATAGCACAATAAGATCAGATTGATTGACTTAGTATTTATTTTTGTATACGACTAGGTGAATTGTGCGGATTTAGAATAGAGATTAGCTTTTTCAGGGGAATCAGCTTTGCATTGCTTCGTTTCAATCTTCTAGTTTGAGTACTTTTTCTATCATCGTTTAATCTTCAGCTGCTTGCCATGGTTGCAAGGTACATCAAAAGGAAGCAAAATAGTTGTTTTCTTGATTCAATTTTCTTAATTGTTCTTATTTTGCTCATATAAGATAATCAATACTTGTCGAATACTTTTATTTGCAAGTTCATTTGTTGAACATTATTATGGACGTGGGAAAATGCTGCAAAAATAGTTGTTTTCTTGATTCAATTTTTCTTAATTGTTCTTATTTTGCTCATATAAGATAATCAATACTTGTCGAATACTTTTATTTGCAAGTTCATTTGTTGAACATTATTATGGACGTGGGAAAATGCTGCAATCATCCTTTCATATTGGAAATTCAGATCATGGCTATGGAACAAAAATATGCATGACAGCTGGTTATATTATTTTCAGCAGCATGACACTTGTATCATACTTGACAAGCACACTCACGTTGGTAGACTAATCACCGGTTCCGATATTGCAGGTACTATCTAATAAATTCAAAGTCCATTTCACCATTTTTTTTATTCCTTTTTTCTATGACTCTGCATAAGGGGCTGTTGATATAATGGCTGAAATCCAATTTATTTTTTAATCTTGAATTCCTTTTTGGGATTGGCCGTAGATATAATGGAAGAAATCCAACTTACTTGTTTAATCATATTGGGAAGTCTTTTCTTTTACTTTTTGTTATGCAGATGGTCATATTTGTTTAGGAATAATGCTATATCTCCCGCTTTTTTATCACGGCCAACCTCATGGCGGACTAGTGTGGTGAAAGGTGGGGGAAGATGGGGCCCACAGCATTTCTAACGTGAGGTGGCAGTCAAAAAAATGCGGGAGAAGAAGAAGCATTGCCCTTGGTATGGAATTGTTTTGATAAGCTTGATTTTCATGTTTTGCTCTCTCTCTCACACACACATCTGGACTCGAATTCTCTAAACATCTGCTATTCGTTCTATGGAACTCTATATCTCTTTTGCTTGTCCTTGGCCTGCAATACTATAAATTTCCAATAAATCATCTCCTTTTGCTTGCATGGCTTGAGTTGCTTCAGTCCTTATTTGTTTGGACTCAGCCTAATAGTTATATCTTTTAGTATATTTGCAGAGTTCTTTACTAATTTTGGTTCGCAAGCTTCAATCATGTTTATATTATAAATGTTTGGCTCTGTGGTTTACATGCTGCTATTGAGATATTTATATTAATAGGTTGGCCTCATGATTCCTTTCATGCATGTTTAGGATTCAATCAACTGCTTTTGCGCAATATGGAGTATAGACTTTTTCCGTAACCTTAATTGTTAAAGTCTACTAATCTGGGTGGTGTTGTGCTCTTCTGATGCGCAGTAATTCCCAGTTGTGGGTTGCCATCTAATTAATGTTGGGAATGACCGCCGAAGAACCAGTTGTTGGGAATGACCATATCCGGCTCTCCGGCAGCAGTATGTAGGTCGTCTATTTATGAGAGTGGGTTAGCAGGTTTTGTTATTATCTCTGAAATTGGGACTAGCAAGCGGCGGTCTGCAGGACTTGGCAGATTGGTGGATTCCAATCACCTAGGTGTTCGTTACAGGTCCTAGGAGTCTCAGCTGAGCTCTCCGAATGAAGATGTTAATATTCTGTACGGCTGAATCAATACCGGTGCGATAGTCAGATCTAGATAGTCAAATGAACGATCGGTGGAAAGGAAGGCGACAGTGGCTGATGAATTGAAATGTGGGCGACGACAACGACGAGCGCACAAACCCACCACTGGCTTCGGCACCAGCGGCTCAAGGATTCAGCACCGGCACTGGCAGTTAGAGAAGGAGACCAAGGAGACAAACCACCAGAGGAGTGCTGTGATGATCTAGATTCGATCCGGTGGTGGGTCAGCACGAAAACAAAGCGGTAGATGTACAACGACCGTCTAAGGTCCGATCGGCGGAGAGGAAGGCTACGGTGGCTTTCCGAATGAAAACCGGTGCGACAGTGGCTGATGAATTGAAACCCTTTCAATCGAGATGTGGGCGACAACAATGACGACCGCACAAACCCACCACTGGCTTCGGCACCAGCGGCTCAAGGATTCAGCACCGGCACTGGCAGTTAGAGAAGGAGACCAAGGAGACAAACCACCAGAGGCGTGTTGTGATGATCTAGATTCGATCCGGTGGTGGGTCAGCGCGAAAACAAAGCGGTAGATGTACAACGACTGTCTAAGGTCTGATCGGCGGAGACCGGTGTGATAGTCAGATTTACGATCGATGGAAGGGAAGACGACAGTGGCTGATGAACTAAAACCCTTTCGATCGAGACGTGGGCGACGACGACGACGATGACGAGAGCACAAAGGTTGGGTTTTGGTATCGGCAACATCGGCTCTCTGATTCAGCACCGGCACCAGTGGCCGGAAGAGGAGACCAAGGAGACAAACCACCAGAGGCGGTGCCATGGCAACATGGATTCGATCCGGTGGAGGGTCAGCACAAAAATAAAGCGGCGGATGTACGATGACGGTATGAGGTTCGATCGGCAAAGAGAGGAAGGCTGAGGCGGCTCTCTGAATGAATACGTTGATATTCCTTACGGGTGAGATCAATACTGGCGTGATAGTCAGACTAACGATCGGTGAATGGAAGGTGACGGTGACTGATGAATTGAAACCCTTTCGATCGAGATGTGGGCGACGGCGACGAGTTCACAAAAGTTGGGTTTTGGAATCAGCACCAAACCCCACCATTGGCTTTGGCAACAGATTTGGCAGTGGCACCGGCGACCGGAAGAGGAGATCAAGGAGACAAACCACCGGAGGTGGTGCCATGGCAACCCTTTCAATCGAGATGTGGGCGACGACGACGAGGAGTGCACAAAGGTTGGGTTTTGGAATCGGCAGCAAAACCCACCAATGGCTTTGGCAAAACCCACCACCGGCAACACCGGCGGTCAGAAGAGGAGACCAAGGGGACAAACCACTGGAGGCGGCGCCATGGCAACCTAGACTCAATCCAGTGGAGGGTCAGCACAAAAACAAAGTGGTGGATGTACGACAACGGTCTGAGGTCCGATTGATAGAGAGGAAGGCTACGGCGGTTCTCTGAATGAAGACGTCGATATTCTGTACAGCTAAATTAATATCGGCGCGATAGTCAGATGAACGATCGGTGGAAAGGAAGGCTACGGCGGTTCTCTGAATGAAGACGTCGATATTCTGTACAGCTAAATTAATATCGGCGCGATAGTCAGATGAACGATCGGTGGAAAGGAAGGCGACGGTGACTGATGAGCTGAAACCCTTTTGATCGAGATGTGGGCGACGACGATGACGAGCGCACAAAGGTTGATTTTTGGAATCGTCACCAAAACCCACCCCTGACTTCGGCACCAACGGCTCCCGGATTCAACACTGCACCGGCGACCATGGAGACAAACCACTAGAGGTGGCGCCATGGCAACCTAGACTCGATCCGGTGGTAATCAGCACGAAAACAAAGCGGCGACGTATGTACGACGACAGTATGAGGTCCGATCGGCGGAGAGGAAGACTTGCGGTGGCTCTCCGAATGAAGACGTCGATATTCCGTACGGCTGAATCAATATCGGTGCGATAGTTAGATGAACGATCGATGGTGGAAAGGAAGACGACGGTGACTGATGAACTTTTAACGCTTTCGATCGAGGCATTGGCAATGTCAACGATGAGCGCTCAAAGGTTGGGGCCACTAGCTTCGGCACCAGCGGCTCCTAGATTCGACATTTGCCCTGGTGGCCGAAAGAGGAGACCTAGGAGACAAACCACCACCCTTTCGACTCGATTCAGTGGAGGGTTAGCAAGAAAATAAATCAGCGTATGTACGACGACGGTCTGAGATCTGATCGGTGGAGAGGAAGTCTTCGGCGGGTCTACGAATGAAAACATCAATATTCCGTATGGTTGAACTAATATCGGCGCAATAGTTAGATAAACAATCGGTGGAAAGGAAGGCGACAGTGACTGATGAATTGAAACCCTTTTGATCGAGATATGGGCGATGATGACGATGAGCGCGCAAAGGTTGGGTTTTGGAATCGGCACCAAAACCCACCACTGGCTTCAGCACCAGCGGTTCACGGATTCAGCATCGGCATTGACAGTTGGAAGAGTGAGACAAACTGTCAGAGGTGACGGTGCCGTGGTGACCTGGACTCAATCTGAGGGTCAGCACAAAAACAGTGGTGGATGTACAACGACGGTCTGAGGTCTGATCGGCAGAGAGGATGGTTACGACGGCTCGTTGAATGAAGACGTCGATGCCGGATTCTGCACCGGCAACCAACGAAAACAAAGCGGCTCCCGAAAAATGCTGCAATCATCCTTTCATATTGGAAATTCAGATCTTGGCTATGGAAACGACAAAAATATGCATGACAGCTGGTTATATTATTTTCAGCAGCATGACACTTGTATCATACTTGACAAGCACACTCACGTTGGGAGACTAATCACCGGTTCCGATATTCGAAAGCAGGTACTATCTAATAAATTCAAAGTTCATTTCACCATTTTTTTAATTCCTTTTTTATATGACTCTGCATAAAGGGCTGTTGATATAATGGCTGAAGTCCAATTTATTTTTTTAATCTTGAATTCCTTTTTGGGATTGGTCGTAGATATAATGGCAGAAATCCAACTTATTTGTTTAATCATATTGGGAGGGAAGTCTTTTCTTTTACTACTGTTTGTTATGTAGATTGTCATTTGTTTAGGAGCAATGCTATATCTCCCGCTTTTTTTATGACTGCCAACCTGTGGTGAAAGGTGGGAGAAGATGGGGCCCACAGCATTGCTAACGTGAGGTGGCAGTCAAAAAAATGCGGGGGGAAAAGTTTCTTTTGCTATGATGTTATAGCTCAGGCAGAAGTATGGAATTGTTTTGATAAGCTTTGATTTTCATGATTTGCTCTCTCTCTCTCTCACACACACACATCTAGACTTGAATTCTTTAAACATCTGCTATTCGTTCTATGGAACTGTATATCTCTTTTGCTTGTCCTTGGTCTGCAATACTATAAATTTCCAATGAATCATCTCTTTTTGCTTGATGTGGATTGAGTTGCTTCATACCTTAGTTGTTTGGACTCAACCTACGTGTTATATATCTTTTATTATAATTGCAGAGTTCTTTACTAATTTTATATTATAAATGTTTGGCTCTGTGGTTTATATGCTGCTATTTAGATATTTATATTAATAGGTTGGCCTTATGATTCCATTCATGCATATTTAGGATTTAATTAACTACTTTTGCGCAATATGGAGTATGGACTTTTTCCGTAACCTTTATTGTTAAAGATTTGATTTCATAAAGAATTGAACTAGCTTCATTAATAAACCAGGAAAGCATCTACTAATCTGGGTGTTGTTGTGCTCTTCTGATGCGCAGTAATTCCCAGTTGTGAGTTGCCATCTAATTAGTGTTGGGAATGACTGCCGAAGAACCAGTTGTTGGGAATGACCATATCTGGCTTTCCGGCAGGCAGTATGTAGGTCATCTGCACAGAAGCAGGGGGGATTTATTATACCCCTGTTTGAGTCTAGTCGGTTAGCTGGTATTGTTATCATCTCTGAAATTAGCAAGCGGCGGTCTGCAGGTCCATGGACTTTGGCAGATTGGTGGATTCCAATCTATTTGGGATTGGTCGTAGTCCAATTTAATGGCTGTTGATATAATGGCTGAAGTCCAATTTATTTTTTTAATCTTGAATTCCTTTTTGGGATTGGTCGTAGATATATACGGCGGTCTGCAGGTCCATGGACTTTGGCAGATTGGTGGATTCCAATCTATTTGGGATTGGTCGTAGTCCAATTTAATGGCTGTTGATATAATGGCTGAAGTCCAATTTATTTTTTTAATCTTGAATTCCTTTTTGGGATTGGTCGTAGATATAATGGCAGAAATCCAACTTATTTGTTTAATCATATTGGGAGGGAAGTCTTTTCTTTTACTACTGTTTGTTATGTAGATTGTCATTTGTTTAGGAGCAATGCTATATCTCCCGCTTTTTTTATGACTGCCAACCTGTGGTGAAAGGTGGGAGAAGATGGGGCCCACAGCATTGCTAACGTGAGGTGGCAGTCAAAAAAATGCGGGGGAAGAAGCATTTTCTTTTGATATGATGTTATAGCTCAGGCAGAAGTATGGAATTGTTTTGATAAGCTTTGATGTTCATGATTTGCTCTCTCTCTCTCTCACACACACACATCTAGACTTGAATTCTTTAAACATCTGCTATTCGTTCTATGGAACTGTATATCTCTTTTGCTTGTCCTTGGTCTGCAATACTATAAATTTCCAATGAATCATCTCTTTTTGCTTGCATGGATTGAGTTGCTTCATACCTTAGTTGTTTGGACTCAACCTACGTGTTATATATCTTTTATTATAATTGCAGAGTTCTTTACTAATTTTATATTATAAATGTTTGGCTCTGTGGTTTATATGCTGCTATTTAGATATTTATATTAATAGGTTGGCCTTATGATTCCATTCATGCATATTTAGGATTTAATTAACTACTTTTGCGCAATATGGAGTATGGACTTTTTCCGTAACCTTTATTGTTAAAGATTTGATTTCATAAAGAATTGAACTAGCTTCATTAATAAACCAGGAAAGCATCTACTAATCTGGGTGTTGTTGTGCTCTTCTGATGCGCAGTAATTCCCAGTTGTGAGTTGCCATCTAATTAGTGTTGGGAATGACTGCCGAAGAACCAGTTGTTGGGAATGACCATATCTGGCTTTCCGGCAGGCAGTATGTAGGTCATCTGCACAGAAGCAGGGGGGATTTATTATACCCCTGTTTGAGTCTAGTCGGTTAGCTGGTATTGTTATCATCTCTGAAATTAGCAAGCGGCGGTCTGCAGGTCCATGGACTTTGGCAGATTGGTGGATTCCAATCAGATACCTAGGTGTTCGTTACAGGTACCTAGTAGAAACAAGCGACCTAGGTGTTCGTTACAGGTACCTAGGTGTCAGCTGACTTTCTCTTCATGCACGTCAATATTTCGTACGGCTGATTCAATATGGGCACAATAATTAGATGAACGATCGGTGGAAAGGAAGGCGATGGTGGGCGACGATGACGACGAGTGCATATATGATGGGTTTTCGAATTGGTACCAAAACCCCCCATTCGCTTCGGCACCAGCAGCTCTCGGATTCGGCACCGGCACCGGCAGCTGAATGAGGGGAGAGACCAAGGAGACAAACTATCGGAGGCGGCACCTTGGCGACCTGGACTCGATTCGGTGGAGGGTCAAACAAAAACAAAGCGGCGGGATGTACGACAACTCTTCGAATGAATCAATACTGGCATGATAGTTAGATGAACGATTGGCGGAAAGGAAGGCGATGGTGATTGATGAACTGAAACCCTTTCGATCGAGACGTGGTTGACGACGACGACGAGCATACAAAGGTTGGGTTTTGGAATCGGCACCGAAACCCACCACTGGCTTCAGTATCAGCGGCTCCCAGATTCTGCACCGGCAGCCAGAAGGGGACAAACCAACAGAGATTGTGCCGTGGCGACCTGGACTCTATCCAGTGGAGGGTCAGCACAAAAACAAAACGGCGGATGTACGATCGACAGAGAGGAAGGCTGAGATGGCTCTCCGAATGAAGAAGTCGATATTTCGTATAGCTGAATCAATACCGACACGATAGTCAGATGAATGATCGGTGGAAAGGAAGGCAATAGTGACTGATGAATTGAAACCCTTTCGATTGAGACGTGGGCTACGACGAACACGAGCGCATGAAGGTTGGGTTTTCGAATATGCACCAAAACCCACCACTGGCTGCAGCACTAGCGGTCGGAAGAGGAGACCAAGGAGAAACCACCAGAAGTTGCACTGTGGCAACATGGATTCGATCTGGTGTAAGGTCAGCACGAAAACATAGCGGCGGATGTACAACGATAGTATGAGGTCCAAAGGCTGCAGCGGCTCTCAGAATGAAGACGTTGATATTTCGTACGATTTAATCAATACCGATGGAAAGGAAGGCAATGGTGAATGATGAATTGAAACCCTTTCGATCGAGATGTGGTTGACGACGACGAGCGCACAAAGGTTGGGTTTTGGAATCGGCACCAAGACCCACCACTGGCTTCGGCATCAACAACTCCCAGATTCCGCACTGGCATCGGTGGCCGAAGGCCCGAAAGAGGAGACCACTGGAAGCGGCGCCGTGGCGACCTGGACTCGATCTGGTGGAGGGTAAGCTCAAAAACAAAGCAGCAGATGTACGACAACGGTCTGAGGTCCAATCGGCGGAGAGGAAGGTTGCGGCGGCTCTTCGAATGAAGACATCAATATTTCATACAGCTGAATCAATACCGGCACGATAGTTAGATGAATGATCGGTGGAAAGGAAGGCGACGGTGACTGATGAATTGAAACCCTTTTGAAAGAGACATGGGCTACTACGGCGAGGAGCACACAAAGGTTGGGTTTTGGAGTTGACACCCAAACCCACCACTGACTTCGCCACCAGCGGCCGGAAGAGGAGACCAAGGAGAAACCACCAGAGGCTGCATGGACTCGATCCGGTGGAGGGTCAGCACAAAAACACAGCAACAATTGTACGATGACGGTCTGAGGTCTGAGCGGCTCTCTGAATGAAGACGTTGATATTCTGTACATCTGAGGTTAATTTGGTGCGATGACTGATGAATTTAAACCCTTTCGATCGAGACATTGGCGACGACGACGACAAGCGCTCAAAGGTTTTGAAATCGACATCAAAACCCGCCATTAGCTTCGACACCTGCGACTCCTGGATTCGGCATAGGGCCCCGATGGCCGTAAAAGGAGACCAAGGAGACAAACCACCATAGGCGGCGCTGTGGCAACCTGGACTATCCGGTGGAGGGTCAGCATGAAAACAAAGCGACGAATGTACGACAACGGTCTGAGGTCTGATCGAGGGAAAGAAAGGCAGCGGCGGCTCTCCGAATGAAGACGTCAATATTCCGTATGGCTGAATCAATACCGGCACGATAGTTAGATGAACAATCGGTGGAAAGGAAGGTGACATTGACTGATGAGCTGTAAAACCCTATCGATCGAGATGTGGGCGGCGATGACGATGAGGGCACAAAGGTTGGATTTTGGAATCGGCACCGAACCCCACCACAAGCGGCTCACAGATTCGACACTAGCACCAATAGTTGGAAGAGGAGACCAAGGAGACAAACCAACAGAGGCGACGACGCCATGGCGACCTGGACTCTATCTGGTTAGTACGAAAACGAAGCGGCGGATGCACAACGATGGTTTGAGGTTCGATCGGTGGAAAAGAAGGTTGTGACAGCTCTCCGAATGAAGACGTCGATATTCCATACAGCTGAATCAATACCGGCGCGATAGTTAGATGAACGATTGGTGGAAAGGAAGGCGACGTTGACTGATGAGGTTCCCTATCGATCAAGATGTGGGCGACAATGACGATGAGCGCACAAAGGTTGGATTTTGGAATAAGCACCGAACTAGGGATGGAACTTGGGTCGGGTATGACTTAACCCGGCTTTATTGGGCCGGTTATGGGATTGCTTATGCAGTACCCGATTCCGGTTCCGGGTTTGAAAGAGGAACCCGGGATCGCTTATTCATGTAAAACCCGGACCCGACCCGAGTATTATATTTTATATATATATATATATATATATATATTAGGACTTGTATCTATTTTTTTATAAATATTTTTTTGGGCGAAAGCACTCGTATATCTTGATTTGAATGGTTTGGGTTTTTTATTAATATATGTTATTAATAAAAATTGAAAGAGTTAATAGTTTAATGTAATTAGAAATATAAAAGTTCGGTACCGGGTCTTGGGTTTCAAGTTTGGTACTAGGGCGGTTCCGGGTCATTGAAACTGGACCCGTGGTGGGTCTGGGACGGTTCTGGGTTTGAAGAAATAAAATGGTTCCGGGGCCGGGTATGCCAATACCCCACCCAAACCCGCCCCGGTTCCATCCCTACACTGAACCGCACCACTAGCGGCTCACGGATACGACACTGGCACCAATAGTCGGAAAAGGAGACCAAGGAGACGAACCACCAGAAGCAACGATGTCATGGCGATTTGGACTCAATCTGGTGAAGGGTTAGCACGAAAACAAAGCGGCAAATGCACAACGATGGTTTGAGGTTCGATCGGCGGAGAAAAAGGTTGCGGTGGCTCTCCGAATGAAGACGTCGATATTCCGTACTGCTGAATCAATACCGGCGCGATAGTTAGATGAACGATTGGTGGAAAGGAAGGTGACAGTGATTGATGAATTGAATGAAACCCTTTCGATCGAGACGTGGGCAACGACGACGACGAGCGCTCAAAGGTTGGGTTTTGGAATCGGCACCAAAACATGCCTCTAGCTTCGGCACGGTGTGTTTTGGTGTCGGCACTGGCCCCGCCGACCGAAAGAGGAGACCAAGGTGACAAACCACTGGAGGCGGCGCCGTGGCATCCTGGATTCGATCCGGTGGAGGGTCAGAGGAGAACAAGTCGGCGGATGTATGACGATGGTCTGAGGTCTGATCGGCGGCAAGGAAGGCTCCGGCTACTCTACGAATGAAGACGTCAATATTCCGTACAACTGAATCAATACTGGCGCGATTGTTAGCTGAATGATCGGTGGAAAGGAAGGCGACGGTGACTGATGAACTGAAACCCTTTTGATCGAGACGTGGGCAATGGCAAAGACTAGAGCACAAAAGTTTAGTTTTGGAATCGGCACAAAATCTCACCACTGGCTTCGACACTAGCTGTTCATGGATTTGGCAGCTGCACCGACAGTCAGAAGAGGAGACCGAGACAAACCACCAGAGGCAGCGGCGCCATGACGACCTAGACTCGATCTGGTGGAGGTCAGCACAAAAACAATGTGGTGGATGTACAACGATGGTCTGAGGTTCGATTGGCGGAGAGGAAGGCTTCGGCAGCTCTCTGAATGAAGACGTCGGTATTCCGTAGGGCTGAATCAATACCGGCGTGATATTAGATAAATGAACGGTGGAAAAGAGGGCGACGGTGACTAATGAACTGAGACTCTTTAATAAAGACGTGGGCGACGACGAGCGCACAAAGGTTGGGTTTTGGAATCGGCATAAAAACTCATCGGTTCCGGATTCGGCACCGGCAACTAACGAAAACAAAGCGACTCCCGAAAAATGCTGCAATCATGCTTTCATATTGGAAATTTAGATCATGGATATGGAAACGACAAAAATATGCATGACAGCTGGTTATATTATTTCAGCAGCATGACACTTGTATCATACTTGACAAGCACACTCACGATGGGAGACTAATCACCGGTTCCGATATTGCAGGTACTATCTAATAAATTCAAAGTCCATTTCACCATTTTTTTTATTCCTTTTTTATATGACTCTACATAAGGGGCTGTTGATATAATGGCTGAAATCTAATTTATTTTTTTAATCTTGAATTCCTTTTTGGGATTGGTCGTAGATATAATGGCAGAAATCCAACTTATTTGTTTAATCATATTGGGAAGTCTTTTCTTTTACTATTTGTTATGCAGATGGTCATTTGTTTAGGAGTAATGCTATATATCCCATTTTTTTATCACAGCCAACCTCACGGACTAATCTGGTGAAAGGTGGGAGAAGATGGGCCCACAGCATTGCTAACGTGAGGTGGCCGTCAAAAAAATGCGGGAGAAGAAGCATTTTCTTTTGATATTATGTTATAGCTCAGGCAGAAGTATGGAATTATTTTGATAAGCTTTGGTTTTTATGATTTGCTCTCTCTGTCTCTCTGTCACACACGTCTGGACTCGAATTCTCTAAATATCTGCTATTCGTTCTATGGAACTTTATATCTCTTTTGCTTGTCCTTGGTCTGCAATACTATAAATTTCCAATGAATCATCTCTTTTTGCTTGCATGGATTGAGTTGCTTCATACCTTAGTTGTTTGGACTCAACCTACGTGTTATATCTTTTATTATAATTGCAGAGTTCTTTACTAATTTTATTTGACCAGCTTCAATCATGTTTATATTATAAATGTTTGGCTCTGTGGTTTACATGCTGCTATTGAGATATTTATATTAATAGGTTGGCCTTATGATTCCATTCATGCATGTTTAGGATTCAATTAACTGCTTTTTCAGCACCAGCGGCTCACGGATTCGGCATCGGCATTGACAGTTGGAAGAGTGAGACAAACTGTCAGAGGTGACGGTGCCGTGGCGACCTGGACTCAATCTGAGGGTCAGCACAAAAACAGTGGTGGATGTACAACGACGGTCTGAGGTCTGATCGGCAGAGAGGATGGTTACGACGGCTCGTTGAATGAAGACGTCGATATTTCGTACCGACGCGATAGTTAGATGAATGATCGGTGGAAAGGAAGGCAATGGTGAATAATGAACTGAAACCCTTTTGATCGAGACGTTAGCGACGACGACGACGGCGAGCGTAAAAATGTTGGATTTTAGAATCCACCACTGACTTCGGTACCCGCGGCTGCCGGATTCTGCACCGGCAACCAACGAAAACAAAGCGGCTCCCGAAAAATGCTGCAATCATCCTTTCATATTGGAAATTCAGATCTTGGCTATGGAAACGACAAAAATATGCATGACAGCTGGTTATATTATTTTCAGCAGCATGACACTTGTATCATACTTGACAAGCACACTCACGTTGGGAGACTAATCACCGGTTCCGATATTCGAAAGCAGGTACTATCTAATAAATTCAAAGTTCATTTCACCATTTTTTTAATTCCTTTTTTATATGACTCTGCATAAAGGGCTGTTGATATAATGGCTGAAGTCCAATTTATTTTTTTAATCTTGAATTCCTTTTTGGGATTGGTCGTAGATATAATGGCAGAAATCCAACTTATTTGTTTAATCATATTGGGAGGGAAGTCTTTTCTTTTACTACTGTTTGTTATGTAGATTGTCATTTGTTTAGGAGCAATGCTATATCTCCCGCTTTTTTTATGACTGCCAACCTGTGGTGAAAGGTGGGAGAAGATGGGGCCCACAGCATTGCTAACGTGAGGTGGCAGTCAAAAAAATGCGGGGGAAGAAGCATTTTCTTTTGATATGATGTTATAGCTCAGGCAGAAGTATGGAATTGTTTTGATAAGCTTTGATTTTCATGATTTGCTCTCTCTCTCTCTCTCACACACACATCTAGACTTGAATTCTTTAAACATCTGCTATTCGTTCTATGGAACTTTATATCTCTTTTGCTTGTCCTTGGTCTGCAATACTATAAATTTCCAATGAATCATCTCTTTTTGCTTGCATGGATTGAGTTGCTTCATACCTTAGTTGTTTGGACTCAACCTACGTGTTATATCTTTTATTATAATTGCAGAGTTCTTTACTAATTTTATTTGACCAGCTTCAATCATGTTTATATTATAAATGTTTGGCTCTGTGGTTTACATGCTGCTATTGAGATATTTATATTAATAGGTTGGCCTTATGATTCCATTCATGCATGTTTAGGATTCAATTAACTGCTTTTGCGCAAGATGGAGTATGGACTTTTTCGGTAACCTTTCTTGTTAAAGTCATTTGATTTCATAAAGAATTGAACTAGCTTCATTAATAAACCAAGAAAGCATCTACTAATCTGGGTGTTGTTGTGCTCTTCTGATGCGCAGTAATTCCCAGTTGTGGGTTGCCAACTTGCCATCTAATTAATGTTGGGAATGACTGCCGAAGAACCAGTTGTTGGGAATGACCATATCCGGCTTTCCGGCAGCAGTATGTAGGTCATCTGCACAGAAGCAGGGGGGGTTCGTTATACCCCTGTTTGAGTCTAGTGTGTTAGCAGGTTTTGTTATCATCTCTGAAATTCGTACTACCAAGCGGCGGTCTGCAGGTCTATGGACTTTGGCAGATTGGTGGATTCCAATCAGATACATACGTGTTCGTTATAGGTACCTAGGAGTCTCAGCTGACTTTCCTGAGTTAGGGGATTGTTGGTGATAATAGTACTCTTATTGGATTTGGGATTGTTGTGCTTTCCATTAGTACACTTTCTCTTCATGCACGTCGATATATCGTACTGCTGAATCAATACCGGCATGATAGTCACTGACTTCGGTACCACTGGCTCCCTGATTCGGCACTGGTATCGGCAGCCAGAAGAGGCAGTACCAAGGAGACAAACCTATAGAGGTGGTGCCGTGGCAACTTGTACTTGGTCCATCTGACTATCGCACCGGTATTGATTCAGCCATATAGAATATTGACTTGGGCGATGACGACAACGAGCGTACAAAGGTTGAATTTTGGAATTGGCAGCAAAACCCACCAGCGGCATGAAGAGGAGACCAAGGAGACAAACCACTGACGGTCACGTCGTGGCAACATGGACTCGATCCGGTGGAGGGTCAACCCAAAAAGAAACTGGCGAATGTACGACAACGATCTAAGGTCCGATCGGCAGAGAGAGAAAGGCTGCATCGGCTCTTTGAATGAAGATGTTGATATTCTGTACAGCTGAGATCAATACCGGCATGATAGTCAGATGAACGATCGGTGGAATGGAAGGCGACAGTGAGTGATGAATTGAAACCCTTTTGATCGAAACGTGGGCGACGAGCGCACAAAGGTTTGGTTTTGGAATCGTCACCAAAACCTACCACTAGCTTTGGCAACAACGGCTCCTGGATTTTGCACCGGCACAGGCGGCCGGAATAGGAGACCAAGGAGACAAACCACCGAAGGCGACGCCATGGCTACCTGGACTAGATCCGGCTGAGGGTCAGCACGAAAACAAAGCAGCGTATATACGACGACGGTCTGAGGTTCGATTAGTGCAGAGGAAGGCTGTGACGGCTCTCTTAATGAAGACGCCGATATTTCGTACGGCTGAATCAATACCGGTGCGATAGTCATGAAAGATCGGTGGAAAAGAAGGTGACGGTGACTGATGAACTGTTAACCCTGTCGATCGAGACGTTGGCGATGACGACGACGAGCGCACAAAGGTTGGTTTTGGAATTTGCACTGGCAGCAGCAGTCGAAAGAGGAGACCAAAGCGACAAATCACCAGAGGCGGCAGCGCCGTGGCGACCCGGACATGATCCGGTGGAGGATCAGCATGAAAGTAAAGTGGCAGATGTACGACGATGGTATGAGGTTCAATCGACGGAGAGGAAGGCTGCGGCGGCTCTCCGAATGAAGACGTCTATATTCCGTACAACTGAATCAATACCGGTGCAATAGTTAGATGAACGATCAGTGGAAAGAAGCCGACAGTGATTGATGAACTAAAACCCTTTCGATCGAGACGTGGGCGATGGCGTCTAACGAGAGCACAAAGGTTGAGTTTTGGAATCGTCGCCAAAATCCACCACTGGCTTCAGCAACAACGGCTCCTGGATTCGGCACCGGCACCAGCGACCGAAAGTGGAGACCAAGGAGACAAACTACCAAAGGCGGTGTTGTGGCACCCTGGACTCGATTTGGTGGAGGGTCAGCACGAAAACAAAGCGGTGGAAGGTTGGGTTTTGGAATCAGCACCAAAACCCACCACTGGCTTCGGCAACAGCGGCTCCTGGATTTGGCACCGGCACCAAGGAGACAAACCACTTGAGGCAGCGCAGTGGCGACCTGGACTCGATCCAGTGCAGGGTTAGCACGAAAACAATGTGGCAGATGTACGACGACTGTATGATGATCAATCGGCTTCGGCACTAACGGCTCATGGATTCAGCACCCGCACACGCAGTCGGAAGAGGAGACCAAAGAAACAAATCACCAAAGGCGGTGACGACGTCAACTGATAAACTGAAACCTTTTTGATCGAGACGTGGGCAATGACTACGTCGGGCGCACAAAGGATGGGTTTTGAAATCGGCACCAAAACCCGCCACTGGCTTTGGCACCAGTGGCTCACAGATTCGGCACCGGCAGTCAGAATAGACCAAGGATACAATCACGAGAGGCGGCGGCGCTGTGGCGACCTGAACTCGATCCGGTAGAGGGTCAGCGCGAAAACAAAGTGGCAGATGTACGACGACGGTATGAGGATCGATCTGCGGACAAAAAGGCTGCGGCGGCTCTTTGACTGAAGACGTTGACATTCCGTACGGTTGAATCAATACCAGCGCGATAGCCAAATGAACGATCGATGGAAAGGAAGGTAATTGTGATTGATGAACAAAAACCCTTTTGATCGAGACATGGGTGACGACGTCGACAGGAGCACAAAGGTTGAGTTTTGGAATCAACACCAAAACCCGCCACTGGCTTCGGCAATAGCGACTCCTGGATTCGGCACCGGCATCGACGGCCGGAATGGGAGACCACGGAGACAAACCACCAGAGACAGTGCCGTGGTGACCTGGACTCGATCCGGTGGAGGGTCAGCACGAAAACGAAGCAACGGATGTGCAACGACGTTCTGAGATCCGATATGCGGAGAGGTAGACTGTGGAGGCTGTCAGAATGAACGATCGGTGGAAAAGAAGGCGTTTGTGGCTGATGAAATGAATCCTTTTCGATAGAGACATGGGTGACGATGAGAACGACGAGCACTCAAAGGTTGGATATTGGAATTGGCACCAAAACCCATGACTGGCTTCAGCAACAACAGCTCCTGGATTCGCCACCGCCACCAACGACCGAAAGAAGAGACCAAAGAGACAAATTACTAGAGGTGATGTTGTGGCAACCTGGACTCGATCTAGTGGAGGGTCAGCACAAAAACAAAGCAGTGCAGGGTTAGCACGAAAACAAAGTGGCAAATGTACGACGACAGTATGAGTATCGATCATCTTCAGCACTAGCGGCTCATGGATTTGGCACCCGCACACACAGTCGGAAGAGGAGACCAAAGAAACAAATCACCAAAGGCAGTGACGACATCAACTGATGAACTGAATCCTTTTTTATCGAGACATGGACGATGACTATGTCAGGCGCACAAAGGATGGGTTTTGGAATTGGCACCAAAACCCACGACTGGCTTCAGCACCAGCAGCTCACGGATTCGGCATCGGCAGTCGGAAGAGACCAAAGATACAAATCACCAGAGGCGGCGACGCTGTGGAGACCTGGACTCGATCCGGTGGAGGGCCAGCGCGAAAACAAAGTAGCAGATGTAATCGATCAACAAAGAGGAAGGTTGCGGCGGCTCTCCGATTGAAGATGTCGATATTCCGTACAGCTGAATCAATACTGGTGCAGTTGTCAGATGAACCATCGGTGGAATGGAAAGCAACATTGACTGATGAAATGAAACCCTTTCGATAGAGACGTGGGCGACGATGAACTAGCGCACAAAGGTTGGGATTTCAAATCGGCCCCAAAACTCACCATTGGATTCGGCCACAGCGATCCCTGGATTCGACACCGGCGATCGGATGACGAGACCAAGGACACAAACCCCCATATGCGGCACAGTGGCAACCTGCACTCGATCTGGTGGAGGGTCAACACGAAAACAAAGTGATAGATGTACGACGACGTTCTGAGGTTTGATTGGCGGAGGCTCTCTGAATGAAGACGTCAGTATTTCGTATCTCTGATCAATACTGGCGTGATTGTCAGATGAACGATCGTTGGAAAAGAGGGCGACATTAGCGGATAAACTGAAACCCTTTCGATCGACACTTGGGCGACAATGACGACGAGCGCACAAAAGTTGAGTTTTTGAATCGGCACCAAACCCACCACTTGCTTCGGAACCAACGGCTCACGAATTCAGCACCAGCACCAGCAGTCGAAAGAGGAGACCAAAGAGACAAATCACCAGAGGCGACCTGGCCTCAATCCGGTGGAGGGTCAGCATGAAAACAAAGCGGCAGATGTACAACGACGGTCTGAGGTCTTATCGACAGAGAGCAACACTGAGGTGGCTCTCCGATTGAAGAGGTCGATATTCCGTATGGCTGAATCAATACAAGAGCGATAGTTAGATGAACGATTGGTGGAAAGGACGGTGAAGGTGACTGATGAACTAAAATCATTTTGATCGAGGCGTGGACGACGACGACGACACGTTCACAAAGGTTGGGTTTTTGGCTTCGGTACCAGTGGCTCCGTGATTCGGCAATGGTACCTGTAGCCAGAAGAGGAGGGTCAGCAAAAAAATAAAGCGGTGAATGTACGATGCCGGTCTGAGGTCCGATCGACTGAGAGGAAGGCTGCGGCAGCTCTCCGAATGAAGTCATCGATGTTCTGTATGGCTGAATCAATTTTTGCACGATAGTCAGATGAACGATCGGTTGAAAGGAAGGTAGCAATGACTGATGAACTAAAACCCTTTTAATCCAGACGTGAGCGACGACGACAACAAGCACACAAAGGTTAGGAACTAGCGGCTTCCGGATTCGGCATCGACGGCCAGAAGAGGAGTCCAAGGACACAAAATAGTGAGGTGGCACTGTGGCGACCTGGACTCGATTCAGTGGAGGGTCGGCACAAAAACAAAGTAGCGGTTGTACGACGATGGTCTAAAGTTCGATCGGCGAAGAGGAAAGCTGTGGCGGCTCTCCGAATGAAGACGTCGATATTCCGTATGACTGAGATCAACACTGGCGCGATAGTCAGAGAGACAATCGGTGGAAAGGAAGGCGACGATTACTGATGAATTGAGACCCTTTCGATCCAGACATGGGCGACAACAACAACGACGAGGAGCGCACAAAGGTTGGCTTTTGGAATTGGCACCAAATCCAACCATTGGCTTCGGCTCTAGCGGCTCCCAGATTCGGCACTACCATCGCCAGTCAAAATAGGAAACCAAGGAGACAAACCACTGGAGGCGGCACCGAAGAGACCTGGACTCGATCTGGTGCTAGGTGAGCACGTAAACAAAATGGCTGATGTACGACGACAGTATGCAGTTCAATAGGCGGAGAGGAAGGCTGCGGTAGCTCTCCGAATGATGATGTCGATATTCCGTACGACTGAGATCAATATTGGCGCGATAGTCAGATGAACGATCGGTGGAAAGGAAGGCGACAGTGATTGATGAACTGAATCCCTTTTAATCAAGACATGGGCGACGACGACGACAAGCACACAGGTTATGTCTTGAAACCGCCACTCGCTTCGGAACCAACGACTTCTGGATTTGGCACCGGTGCTGTGGCGACTTGGACTCGATTCGGTGGAGGGTCAGCATGAAAACAAAGCAGTGGTTGTACGACGATTGTCTGGGGCGGCTCTCTGAATGATGTCATCAATATTCCGTACGTCTGAGATCATTACTGGCGCGATAGTTAGATGAACGATCGATGGAAAGGAAGGGCGACGGTTACTGATGAATTGAAACCCTTTCGATCGAGATGTGGCCGACGATGATGACAACGAGGAGGGAACAAAGGTTGGCTTTTGGAATTGGCACCAAAATCAGCCTCGGGCATCGGCAGCAGCGGCTCCCAGATATCGGCAACAGCGGCCAAAAGTGGAAACAAAGGAGACAAACCACTGGAGGCGGCACCGTGGCGACCTGGACTCCATCCAGTGGAGGGTCAGTGTGAAAACAAAGCGGCAGATGTGCGACGACGGTTTGAGGTCCGGTCGGCTTGAGCACTCCATCCGGTCTGAGGACTCCAGCCTTTTGTTGGAGACGTGGGTGCGACGACGACGAGCGGGCAAAGGTTGGGTTTTGGAACCGCCACTGGCTCCAGCATCAGCGGCTCCCAGATTTGGCATCGGCACCAGCAACCGGAAGAGGAGACCAAGGAGACATCCCAATGGAGGCGGCACCGTGGCGACCTGGACTCCATACGGCGGAGCATCAACACGAAAACAAAGCGACAAATGTACAGCGACGGTTTCAGGTCCGATCACCGGAGTGGATGGCTGCGACAGTTCTCCGAATGAAGATGTCAATATTCCGTACGAGTGAGATCAATATCAGCGGATTGCCAGATGAACGATCATTGGAAAGGAAGGCGATGGTTACTAATGAATTGAAACCCTTTCGATAAAGACGTGGGTGACGACAATTATGAGCGCACCAACGTTGGGTTTTGAAACCGCCACTAGCTTCGATAAAGACGTGCAGGGTCGGCACCAAAATAAAACGGTAGATGTACGACTGAGATCAATACCGGCACAATAGTCTGATGAACGATCGGTGGAAAGGAAGATGATAGTGACTGATGAACAGAAACCCTTTGGATTGAGACGTGGGTGATGACGACAACGAGTGCACAAAGGTTGGGTTTTGGAACCGCCACTAGCTTTGACACCAGTGGCTCCTGGATTCGACATTGGCACCAGTGGCCAGAAGAGGAGACAAACCATTGGAGGCGGCGCCATGGTGACCTGAACTCCATCCGATTGAGGGTCAGTACGAAAATAAAGCGGCAGATGTATAATGATGGTCTTAGGTCCTATCGGCGGAGAGGGAGGCTGTAGCAGCTCTCCGAATGGGGACGTCAATATTCTATACGACTGAATCAATACTAGTGCGATAGTGAGATGAACGATCGGCGGAAAGAAAGGCGACGGTTATTGATGAATTGAAACCCTTTTGTTAGAGACATGGGCGATGACGACGATGAGGAGGCCAAGAAATAAACCACCATCGGCGGCGCCGTGGCAACTTGGACTCGATCCGGTGGAGGGTCAGCACGAAAACAAAGCAGCGGATGCACGACGGCGCTATTAGGTTCAATCGGTGGAGGGGAATGCTATGGCGGCTCTTCGAATGTGGTCGTTGATATTCTATACGGCTAAAACAATACCGGTGCGATAGTCGGATGAACGAATGGTGGAAAGGAAGGCGACGGTGACTGATGAATTTTTTTCGATTGAGACATGGACGACGAGCGCACAAGGTTGGGTTTTGGATTCGTCACTGGCTTCAGCACCAGCGGCTCCTTGATTTGGCATCGGCACCAGTGGTCGGAAGAGGAGACCAAGGAGACATACCACTGGAGGCGGCGCAGTGGCGACTTGGACTCCATACGATGGAGGATCAACATGAAAAGAAAGTGGCAGATGTACAATGACAGTCTGAGGTCCGATCGACGGTGAGGATGGCTACGGTAGTTCTCCTAATGAAGATGTCAATATTTCGTACGACTGAGATCAATACCGGCGCGATAGTCAGATGAACGATCAGTGGAAAGGAAGGCAACGGTTACTAATGAATTGAAACCCTTTAAATCGAGACGTAGGTGACGACAATGACGAGCGCACAAAGGTTTGGTTTTGGAACTGCCACTGGCTTCGGCACTAGTGGCTCCTGAATGCGGCACCGGCACCGGCAGCCAGAGGAGGAGACCAAGGAGACAAACCACTAGAGGCAGCGCCGTGGCGACCTAGACTCGATTCGGTGGAGGGTCGGCACGAAAATAAAGTGGCAGATGTACGACGATAATTTGAAGTCTGATCGACGTAGATGAAAGTTGCGGCGACTCTCCGAATGGAGACGTCGATATTCTGTATGACAGATAAATATCGGCGCGATAGTTTGATGAACGATCGGTGGAACGGAAGGCGACAGTGACTGATGAATGAAAACCCTTTCGATCGAGACGTGGGAGATGGCGATGACAGTGACTGATGAATTAAAACCCTTTCGATCGAGATGTGGGCAATGGCGCCATAGTCAGATGAATGATTGGTGAAAAGGAAGGCGATGGTTACTGATGAATAGAGTCCCTTTCGATTGAGACGTGGGCGAAGACGACGACGAACGCACAAAGGTTGGGTTTTCAAACCGCCACTAGCTTTGGCACCAACGGCTCCCGAATTCGGCATCAGCACCAGTGGCCAGAAGCGGAGACCATGGACACAAACCATTGGAGGCGGCGCCGTGACGACTTGGACTCCATCCAGTGGATGTCCGACGATGGTCTGGGGTCGATTGGCGGAGAGGAAGGGTGTGGCTGCTCTCCGAATGAAGACATCGATATTTCGTACGACTTAGATCAATACCGGTGCGATAGTGAGAATAACGGTAAGTTGAAAAGAAGGCGGCAGTGACTGAAGAACTGAAAGCCCTTCAATCGAGACGTGGACAATGACGGTCAGTTGGGTTTTAGAATCGGCACCAAAACCCGCCCCTGGCTTCGACACCAGCAGCTCCCGGATTAGGCACCAGGATTGGCGGCGGGAAGAGGAGACCAAGGAGACAAACCACCGGAGGCGGTGCCATGGCGACCTGGTCTCGATTCGGTGGATGTTCGATCGGCCGAGAGGAAAACAAAGCAGTGGATGTTCGATCGGCCGAGAGGAAAGGAAGGCGACAGTCACTGATGAACTGAAAGCCTTTCAATCAAGACATGGGCGACGATGACGAGTGCACAAGGGTTGGGTTTTGGAATCAACACCAAAATCCAAGGAGGCAAAATATCGGAGGTTGCGGTATTGGCGGCCGAAAGAAGAGGCCAAGGAGGCAAAATATCGGAGGCAGCGTCGTGGCGACCTGGACTCGATCCGGTGGAGGGTCACCACGAAAATAGAGTGATGGATGTATAATGACGGTCTTAGGTCGGATCGATGGAGAGGAAGGTTGCGGCGCCTCTCCGAACGAGGACGTCGATATTCCGTACGACTGAATCAATACCAATCCCGATAGTCAGATGAACTATCGATGGAAAGAAAGGCTACTGTTACTGATGAATTGAAACCTTTTCATTTGAGACGTGGGTGACTACGACGATGAGGAGGCCAAGAGACAAACCACCGGCGGTGGCGCCTAGGCAACCTAGACTTAATCCGGTGGAGGGTTAGCACCAAAGCAAAGCGGTGGATGTATGACGATGGTCTGAGGTCTGATCCAATGGAGGAAGGCTGTAAGGGCTCTCCGAATGAAGACGTCGATATTTCCAACGATTGAATCAATACTTGCACGATAGTCAAATAAACAATCGGTGGAAAGGAAGGCGATGGTGATTGATGAATTGAAACCCTGTTGATCAAGACATGGGCAACGACAATGATGACGAGGAGTGAACAAAGGTATGGTTTTGGAATCGGCATCAAAACCCACCACCGGCTTCGGAACTTGCAGCTTCATGATTCGGCACTAGTACCGGCGGCCGAAAGAGGAGACCAAGGACACAAACCACCGGAGGCAATGCCATGGCAACTTGGACTCAATCCGATGCAAGGTTAGCACGAAAACAAAGTGGCAGATGTATGACAATGGTATGAGGTTCAATCGGTGGAGGTTCAATCCGAATAAAGACGTAAATATTCCGTACTGTGAAATCAATACCGTTGCGATAGTTAGATGAACGATCGGTGGAAAGGAAGGCGACAGTAACTGATGAACTGAAACCCTTTTGATAGAGACGTGGGCAACGACTACGACAAGCGCACAAAAGTTGTGTTTTAAAACTGCCACTGACATCGGAACCACCTGCTCCCGGATTCATCACCGGTGGCCAGAAGAGGAGATGCCATCAGAGGCGGCGCCGTGGTGACCTGGACTTGATCTGGTGGAGGGTCAGCATGAAAACAAAGTAGGGGATGTACGACGATAGTCTGAGGTCCGATCAGCGGAGAGGAAAGTTGTGGCGGCTCTCCGAATGAAGACGTCAATATTCCGTATGAGGTTCGATAGTGAGATGAATGATCGGTGGAAAGGAAGGCGACGGTGACTATTGAACTGAATGCCTTTCGATTGAGATGTGGACGACGATGGCGTGCACAGAAAGGTTGGGTTTTAAAATCGGCACCAAACACCAGCGGCTCCCGGATTAGGCACCGACAGCTGGAAGAGTAGACCATGGAGACGAACGATCCGGTGGAAAATCAGCATGAAAACAAAGCGGTGGATGCATGACGATGATACGAGGTCCGATCGGTGGAGGGGAAGGCTACGACGGCTCTTTGAATGAGAACATTGATATTCTGTACTGCTGAAAGAATACCGGTGCGATAGTCGGATGACCGATCAGTGGCTTCAGCACTCGCGGCCGGAAGAGGAGACCAAGGAGACATACCAATGGAGGCAGCACCGTGGCGACCTAGACTCCATACGGCGGAGGGTTTGCACGAAAACAAAGCGGCAGATGTACAACGACGGTCTGAGGTCATATTGGCGGAGAGGATGGTTGCGGCGTTTCTCCGAATGAAGACGTCGATATTTCGTACGAGTGAGATCAATACCGGCGCGATACTCAGATGAACGATTAGTGGAAAGGAAGGCAACAATTATTGATGAATTGAAACCCTTCAGATCGAGACGTGGGCAACGATGATGATGAGCGCACAAAGGTTGGGTTTTGGAATTGCCACTGGATTCGACACAAGCGGCTCCTGGATGCGGCACTGGCATCGAGAAGAGGAGACCAAGGAGACAAACCACCGGAGGCGGCGCCATGGCAACCTGGACTCGATTCGATGGAGGGTTAGCACGAATGTACGACGATGGTCTCAGGTCTGATTGGCGGAGTGAAAGCCTGTGGCGGCTCTCCGAATGAAGACATCAATATTCCGTATGACTGAGATCAACACCGGCGCGATAGTTACATGAATGATCAGTAGAAAGGAAGGCGACGGTGACTGATGAACTGAAACCCCTTTGATCGAGACATGGGCAACGACAACGATGAGCACACAAAGGTTGGCTTTTGGAATCGGCACAAAATCCCACGACTGGTTTTGGCACCAGTGGCTCTCGGATTCAGCAGTGGCACATGCGGCCAAAAGAGGAGACCAAGGAGAGAAAACACAGGAGGCGTTGCTGTGGCAACCGGGACTCAATCCGGTGGAGGGTCGGCACAACAACAAAGTGGCAGGTTTACGACGACGTTATGAGGTCCGATCGGCGGAGATGAAGATTGTGGCGGCTCTCTGAATTAAGACGTCGATATTCCGTATAGCTGAGTCAATGCCGTCGCGATAGTGAGATGCACGATCAATGGAAAGGAAGCCGCCATAGACTGATGAATTGCAACCCTTTCGATCTAGATGTGGGCGACGACGACAAGCTCACAAAGGTTGGGTTGTTTAATCGGCACCAAACCCCGCCACTAGAATCGGCTCCAACATTTCCCGGATTCGGCACTAGCACTGGCAGATGAAAGAGGAGACCAAGGAGAAACCGTCGGAGGCTGCGCTGTGGCGACCTGGGCTCGATCCGGTGGAGGGTCAGCACGAAAACAAAGTTTCGGATGTTCAGCGATAGTCTCATGTCCGATCAGTGGAGAGGAAGGCTGCAACGGCTCTCGGATGAAGACGTCGATATTTCATACGGCTGAATCAATACCGACGTGATAGTCATACAAACGATCGGTGGAAAGGAAGGGGACGGTGACTGATGAACTGCAACCCTTCCGATCTAGATGTGGGTGACGACGACAAGTGCACAAAGGTTGGGTTGTTGAATCGGCACCAAACCCCGCCACAAGAATGGGCTCCAGTGGCTCCCGGATTCGGCATTGGTACAGGCAGATGAAAGAGGAGACCAAGGAGACAAACCGTCGGAGGCTGCGCTATGGTGACCTGGTCTCCATCCGGTGGAGGGTCAACACGAAAACAAAGCTTCGGATGTTCAACGATAGTCTCAGGCCCGATCGGTGGAGAGGAAGGCTGCAACGGCTCTCCAAGTGAAGACGCCGATATTTCGTTCGGCTAAATCAATACCGACGCGATAGTCATATGAACGATCGGTCGAAAGAAAGGTGACGGTGACTGATGAATTGAAATCCTTTCGATTGAGACATGGGCAACGACGACAACGAGTGCACAAAGATTGAGTTTTGGAATCAATTCCAAAACCCATCATTGGATTCGGCACTAGCGCCTCCCCGGATTTGGCATCGGTGGCCGAAAGAGGAGATCAATGAGGCAAAGCGCCGGAGGCGGCGTCGTGGCAACGTGGAGTCAATCCGACGGAGGGTCAGCACGAAAACAAAGCGGCGGATATACAATGATGGTCTGAGGTTCGATCGACGGAGAGGAACACTGTGGCAGTTCTCCTAATGAAGACATCAATATTTCGTACGACTGAATTAGTACTGGCACGATAGTCAGATGAACGATCAGTGGAAAGGAAGGCGACAAAGATTGATGAACTGAAACCCTTTCAATGGAGACGTGGGTGACGACGACGACGAAAGCACAAAGGTTGGGTTTTGGAATCAACATCAAAACCCACTATTGGATTCGGCACCAGTGCCTCCTGGATTTGGCATCGGCGGCCAGAAGAGGAGACCAAGGGGACAAACCACTGAAGCCGGCACAGTGGCGACCTGGACTCGATCTGGTGGAGGGTCAGCACGAAAACAAAGTGGCGGATGTACGACGATGGTCTGAGGTCCAATCTATGGAGGGGAAGGCTGCAGCGGCTCTCCAAATGAAGACGTCAATACTGGCATGATAGTCAGATGAACGACTGGTGGAAAGGAAGGCGACGGTGATTGATGAACTAAAACCCTTTCGATCAAGATGTGGGTGAATACTACTATGAGCGAACAAAGGTTTGGTTTTGAAATCATTACCAGAACCCACCTTTGGCTTCGGCACCAGCGGTTTCGACACAAAAATCCACCACTAGTTTCCGCACCAGCGGTTTCCAGATTCGTCATCGGTACCGGCAGATGCAAAGGGAGACAACCACCAGAGGCGGCGCCATGTTGACCTGGTCTCGATCCGATCGAGAGTCGGCATGAAAACAAAGTGATCGTTTAAAAATATAAACCCTTGCAAGTGCACAAGGCAATTGTACCACGGTGAGTATGGAAAGGGTTGTCGAACCTCAGGGACGGATTAATATTCTACCAAATTCAAGAGAAAAGCAGCAGTTTTTAATTAATCTATAGAAAAGCAATGAACTTTAACTAAACTAAGCTGAGATTAATCAATAGGAGAAGTACCAAGGCTTTGAATCCACCACAATAGACTAGTGTATCGTCTCTCTCTCTCTTTTGAATTCAGATTTCCAGTTGGCTAGTGTATTCCTCTCGGACATACACTTGTCAATTCAAATTATAGTGCCCTCCTCTCGGATGTAACACATAAATCTATTAAAACATGGAACTGTGATCTATCTCTCTCGAGTATAAACCAATGAGACTTTATTAATATGTAACACTTCAGAGCCCTCACGTTCCTCTCGGACACGCAAGTGCTCTTTCAGATTGAAATCCACAAAGATCCACTCTTGTCTCTCTCGAGTACAAAGAATAAACTCTAATGAATTAACTTTTATTGCATAACAAAGATTCATACACCAACTAGAATAAAAACATAATATGAGAGAAAGAAACAATACAACCAATCAGTTGGGTTTCATCTACGCCTTGGAAGAGAGTCTAGCCAAGCATGGGAAGAGAATCCATCAACAAGTTCTTCATCTTCTTCTTCTTCTTTTGCTCTAGCCTCCAAGGACTCCAAAAGAACTCAAAACTCTATTCTTGCATACCCCATACGTTCTCCCTTAAGGCATATATATAGGGGTGAAGGAAAACCCTCAAATCCCCTTCCAAATCCAAGTCAAAATAGGCCTTATTTCAATTCTGCGTATACGGCGATCGATCGCTTTTCTGGCCGATCGATCGCTTTAGTATTCATTTTGCAGCACGATTTTCCAATGGTCATAACTTTTCGGTCCGAACTCCGAATTACGCGCGGTCGGTGGCGTTGGAAAGCTGACTTCTTGAACTTTAACATGAAACATGAATCAGTCAAATCCAACATCTGTACACGAAGTTATGAAGATTTAACCATTGAAGTCCGTTTTCACCTCATTTTTGTATATTACTCTTGTTTCCTACAAAAACCAAAAACTATATTAAAGTAGTAGTAATTCTAATCAAACACTAGCATAAATATAAGTTTAGGAGATAATAAAATGCATATTTCATGTATAGATCACACCCCCAAACCTAGATTTTGCTAGTCCCTAGCAAAACAAAACAAAACAAAATCAAACAAACTAAGGAACTAATGCATAAAAGTAAACACCACTTTCGTAGGGAACACGATTGCATTGAGCGTATGCAACAAGCCGTTAAACCTCTAGGTGTCCCTAGTAGGACGAGTGTTGTCTCGTGAGGGTTTGCAGCCATGCTACCCACAAACATGTATTTATTAAACTAATTAACCTAAGTGAAGAAACAAAGCAAAAATTAAAACATTATAAAACAAGCAAACCTATTATCCCGACAAATGCACACTACAATGCTTAAGAAAATCAACCACATGTACTTGGTTCATAATCAACAGGAATATAGAAGCCCTCAAGTAAGTGGTTTTATTCCACACTTTCATCTTGGAAATTTCTGCTCAAATATTATATAGCATGATAATGTAAATAGTAAAAGTGTAGAACATTGTAGCAATACATTCTAAATTTCTGTTTTATACAGATCCAGTGTTACCCATTAACCAAAGAACATCAGAATCTACATAGTCATCGTAATCTTTAGGTTCATGATAGCACAGATCTGCGCGCCTCCTTCGGGTCCAACATTCTAGATTTGAGAGGATAATACACCACAGACTTTTTTTTTTTCTCTTTTTTTTTTCTTTTTTTTTTTTTCGCTAGGACTGTGTAAGGCCTGACTTCAAGATGCTTAGGTTTAGCAATGACTCAGGCCAATGACTCCCAGCCAATTTGGCTTAGGGCATTAGGTTTTAAGAGACCGCTTCGGGCCCGAGCATCAGCCTAAGTTAATCCTATAAAGTCAAGCAGCCCCTTTTTCTTTCATTTTGTTTTTATTTTTTCCATATTTTCATTTTCAGCACATATATTTTCAAGCACATCTTTATTTTGTCCAGGCTGTATTATACTCTCAACCTATTTCCGGTTCCAATCCCTTGCCATAACCAAGTAAATGGTCTATCATGATCTTTTAAGCTCAACAGACAATTACATATCATCCAATGACTATGACTAAAGACATCCCACTGTAGATTAGCATTCAACAAATCTCTAGATGGTATTACTTTATGTACTAGTGTGTGTAAGTGAATTTTCTTAGTTCAAGCACCTGTTCCAAGAGGACTGTAACAGAAAGATATGCTCAGTTAAGTGTATCTATCCTCCAGTATACTTACTCACACTTCCAATGTAAATTAATCTCCTAAGAATTATAACATGCATCATTACGGGATAAACTATCAAAACCTAAGAAAAAGTACTAACAAACAACCTAAAAACTAATCAAATTTTTTATGATTTTCAATTTTTAATTTTTTTTATACAAGTAATATTCCCTCCCCCAAACCTATTATGAACATTGTCCTCAATGTGAACAAAATATAGCATGACAATGAGCATATAACAAAGAAAATCAAATAAAGGAGAGAATACACCTGAATACGTGGGTTGCCTCCCACCAAGCGCTAAGTTTAACGTCTTCAGCCAGACGTAGTCACGATCCTCTGTAGGGTCCAGATTATCAAGTCATCAACCTGGATCAATTAAATGATTGCACCATACACTCCTATCCTTGTTGCCTAAGTATGGAGCACATCGTGGAATAAAAGGATGGAGTGGTGGGTAGGGAAGCTTTGGAAAGAGGGGTCCCTGCATTAACCATGAAAGAAAGTCATTAGAGAATTTTAATATAAAGGGAACCTCCTCCCCCACAGCAACCATTTTGGCCTTAGGGGCCTCTTCTAGTAACCCAATTGGAAAAGCTTCCTCAATTAGTGAATCAACTAAACTATCTATGAAACAGTCTAAGTTATGTTCATTAAACAAAGAGTTAGATTGATCTAGACAAGGTATGAATGGTGTTCTAGGCATAGAAGGTTCTGTTGATAGTTCCATAGACTGTGACTCCTCAGATATAGAAGAAGGTTTAAAAATTGGTTCTATCAACACACTTACTTCTTCTTGAATTTCTACACCCTCTTGATCATTATGTAAAACCCACTCAAGCTCCTTATTAAGGGATGTAACATCAAAATTAGGGAAAAAACAGATCCCTTCATCAGAAAATTGGCCCTTCGGATATTGAGGCTCGACAGGTAAAATGCATTCGTCGTTCTTATTCATGGCCTGTGTTAGCTGTTCTAACTGTATTTCAATGTTGGCAAGAGCCTGTGTGTGAGAATGTACAATCTGGGCATGGGTCCGTATTTCATCTCTCATCTCCTCACATTCAGTTTTAATCTCGGTTAAGTGTGAGAGGAGCATTTGGCTCATTTGACTCATCTGGTCTTCCAAGGTCGGTTGGCCAAACTGAGGAGTAGAGGCTAATTGGTAAGGTAATTGATGGCTTAGGAAATCATGTCTAGGGGCCTGATGAAGAGTGGGCCCAGGGTTGGGTTGCTCCCAAGGGTTGTTAGGATGATCCTCCCACCTATGAAGACTTTGGGCCTCATTAACATACTTGCGTATAAAATCAGGGTACTCATGGGCCAAATGGCACTCCACTGGGGTATGAATAGGACTTAAACAGAGGGCACATGGTTCCGACATATAAGGAGTTGTATATTGTAGGGAAGATGTGCCACTCCAAAAATTAGAGTGATTATCCCACCCACGGTTGTAAGTATCAGCATATAAGGGTCGTGGGTGGTAGGGCACTTCATAGGGAGGTGTAGTATGTGTGTGTGAAGAACAATAATCATTAAAGCTCCTATATGGGTTCTCATGGCTAAATCCATAGAAAGGTGAAGACATTTCTTCACCATGTATTTATCAGCACCCAAACCACAATATCACACATCCACAAATAAGATAAACAACCCTAGATATCCACAACTAGCACAACATACTATCACAGAAAGAAAAGAAAACACCAAATACACAAATTAATCTAAAATGAGAAGGATAAGAGAATGCAAACTAGGGGAAGGGGTGGCCCTTCCACGTTGGCGAGAATTCCACGTCTTCTCTTAACCTCGCAAAAAAGAAAGAACAACACAAATTAAGCTACTGACAAATAATCTAAATTAAGACTCACTAAACTACTCTAACACTAATTATGTTAAGAATCTGGTAAACTATTGTGCCGTCCCCGGCAAAGGCGCCAAAAACTTGATCGTTTAAAAATATAAACCCTTGCAAGTGCACAAGGCAATTGTACCACGGTGAGTATGGAAAGGGTTGTCGAACCTCAGGGACGGATTAATATTCTACCAAATTCAAGAGAAAAGCAGCAGTTTTTAATTAATCTATAGAAAAGCAATGAACTTTAACTAAACTAAGCTGAGATTAATCAATAGGAGAAGTACCAAGGCTTTGAATCCACCACAATAGACTAGTGTATCGTCTCTCTCTCTCTTTTGAATTCAGATTTCCAGTTGGCTAGTGTATTCCTCTCGGACATACACTTGTCAATTCAAATTATAGTGCCCTCCTCTCGGATGTAACACATAAATCTATTAAAACATGGAACTGTGATCTATCTCTCTCGAGTATAAACCAATGAGACTTTATTAATATGTAACACTTCAGAGCCCTCACGTTCCTCTCGGACACGCAAGTGCTCTTTCAGATTGAAATCCACAAAGATCCACTCTTGTCTCTCTCGAGTACAAAGAATAAACTCTAATGAATTAACTTTTATTGCATAACAAAGATTCATACACCAACTAGAATAAAAACATAATATGAGAGAAAGAAACAATACAACCAATCAGTTGGGTTTCATCTACGCCTTGGAAGAGAGTCTAGCCAAGCATGGGAAGAGAATCCATCAACAAGTTCTTCATCTTCTTCTTCTTCTTTTGCTCTAGCCTCCAAGGACTCCAAAAGAACTCAAAACTCTATTCTTGCATACCCCATACGTTCTCCCTTAAGGCATATATATAGGGGTGAAGGAAAACCCTCAAATCCCCTTCCAAATCCAAGTCAAAATAGGCTTTATTTCAATTCTGCGTATACGGCGATCGATCGCTTTTCTGGCCGATCGATCGCTTTAGTATTCATTTTGCAGCACGATTTTCCAATGGTCATAACTTTTCGGTCCGAACTCCGAATTACGCGCGGTCGGTGGCGTTGGAAAGCTGACTTCTTGAACTTTAACATGAAACATGAATCAGTCAAATCCAACATCTGTACACGAAGTTATGAAGATTTAACCATTGAAGTCCGTTTTCACCTCATTTTTGTATATTACTCTTGTTTCCTACAAAAACCAAAAACTATATTAAAGTAGTAGTAATTCTAATCAAACACTAGCATAAATATAAGTTTAGGAGATAATAAAATGCATATTTCATGTATAGATCACAAAGCAGCGGATGTACGATGACATTATGAGATCCGAATGGCCAAGAGGAAGGCAGGGGCACCTCTCCGAATGAAGACGTTGATATCCTGTACTGCTGAAACAATAGCGGCCCATTAGTTGGATGTACGGTCGGTGGAACAGAAGGCGACAATGACTGATGAAATGAAAGCCTTTGATCGACACGTGGACGACGATGACGAAATCACAAAGGTTGGGTTTTAGAATCGGCACCAAAACCCACCACTGGCTTTGGCACCACTGGCTTCCAGATTCGGCATCAGTACCGGAGGCTGGAAGAGGAGACGAAGGAGAAAAACCACTGGAGACGGCGTTGTGCCGACTTGGACTTGATCCGGTGGAGGTCAATACGAAAACAAAGCGGCGGATGTACGTCGACAATATGAGGACCGATCAGCCGAGAGGAAGGCTGCGGCGGCTATCCAAATGAAGACATCGGTATTCCGTACGGCTGAATCAATACAAATGCGTTAGTCAGATGAACGATCGGAGGAAAGGAAGGCAATGGTGATTGACGAACTGAAACCCTTTCGATCAAGACGTGGGTGACGACGACGAGCGCACAAATGTTGGGTTTTGGAATCAGCACAAAAATCCACCATTGGATTCGGCACTATCGGCTCCCTGATTTGAAACCAGCACCGGCGGCTGGAAAGGAAGTCCAAGGAGACAAACCACCGGACATGGCACCTTGGCGACCTGGACTCGATCCGGTAGAGGGTCAGCACGAAAACAAAGCCGCGAATGTACGACGACGGTATGAGGTCTAATCGGCCGAGATCAATATCGGCGCGATAGTCAGATGAACGATAGGTGGAAAGGAAGGCGATAGTGACTTATTAACTGAAAGCCTTTTGATCAAGACGTGGACGACGACGAGCGCACAAAAGTTGGGTTTTCGAATCGGCACAAAAACCCGCACTGACTTTAGCACCAACAGCTCCCAGATTTGGCACTGGCAACGGCGGCCGGAAAGGGAGTGCAAGGTGAAACCACCATACGCGGCGCCATGGCAACCTGGTCTCGATCCGGTGGAGAGTCACTATGAAAACAAAGCGGCGGATGTACGACGATGGTTTGAGGTCAAATCAGCGGAGAGGAAGGCTACGGCGGCTCTCCGAATGAAGACGTCGATATTCTGTATGGCTGAATCAATACCGACACGATAATCATATGAATGATCGATGAAAAGGAAGGTGACGGTGACTGATGAATTGACACCCTTTCGATCGAGACATGGGCGATGACTACCATGAGTACACAAAGGTTTGGTTTTGGGATTAGCACAAAAACCCACCACTGGCTTCGGAACCAGCGGCTTCCATATTCAGCACTGGTACTGGCTAGGGTGTTCCCAGGCGTTCATGTCCGTCACTCCATCTGTGTCCATGTCCGTCCGAACCACGGACCGGACACGAACAAGAGCGATCTATCCGTTATAATGGGGTGCACGGACAAGGACAGAGTGTTGAGGCATCTCCGCCTACGTCTTCGTATGCAGCAACCCCTACGACCTCACCAAAGGTGACCTCCTCGCCATCTTCTCCCATCTACTCTCTTATTTTCTCCTGGCTAGGCCGTTGCCACGGCTCACCCCTCCCCAAAATCCTTTTTTTTTCTCTGCCCAGTGGTTGTGGCTAGGGAAAGGCCAGGTGGCCAGGCCAGGCTCAAGTTGTGGACACGGCTCAAACCCCCCCCCCCCCCCCCAAAAAAAAATTCCTTTTTTTTTCTGCCCAGTGGCCATGGTCGGGGAAAGGCCAGGTGGCCAGGTCTTGGCCATGGCAAGGCTGCTCGTGTTTTTTTCCCTGGACGCTTTGTTCTAACATGCCTCATAGTGGTTCGCATAGAAATACCAGCAATGACCCATTTCTATGCATCTGATTCCAGTGCTCCTTCCACTTGTAGTTTGTCTGATATACCCATCCCTGTAATCCTGCTTCTTCCTTCACAACCTCCTCCGATTCCAATCCCAAGTTATCAATCTAGACAAGGAGAAAGCCACTTTTAAGAAGGCAGTCAGAGAGAACCCACCACGAAAACAATGACCTTTTTTTATCTATTGTCCATAAAGTGTCCGCGAATGTCCATTGTCCGCACGGACAATGGCGGACGGACACGGACAGAGATTCTAGCATATAGTTACGGACACAGATGGACTAGACAATGCACTATCAGATTACGGACGGACACGGACGACGGTTGTCTGTGTCCGTCCGCGTCTGTGAACACCCCTAGTACCGGCAGCCAGAAGAAAAGACCAAGGAGACAAACCATCGGGGCTGTGCCACGGCAACGTGGAGTCGATCCAGTGGAGGGTCAGCAATAAAACAAAGCGGTGGATGTTCGACGATGATTTGAAGACCGATCGGCAGAGAAAAAGGCTGCGGCGGCTCTTCGAATGAAGACATCAATATTCCGTACGGCTGAATCAATACCGACGCGATAGTCAGATGAACGATAGATGGAAAGGAAGGCGACGGTGATTGATGAATTGAAACCCTTTCGATCGAAACGTGGGTGACGACTACCACGAGCGCACAAAGGTTTGGTTTTGGAATCGGCACAAAAACCCACCACTGGCTTCGGCACCTGCGGCTTCCAGATTCGGCACCGGTACTAGCAGCCAGAAGAAAAGACCAAGGAGATAAACCACCGGCGGTGGCGCCGCAGCAACCACTAGTCGATCCGGTGGAAGGTCAGCACTAAAACAAAGTGACGGATGTACGACGATGGTCTGAGGTTCGATCGGCGGTGAGGAAGGCTACGGCAGCTCTTCGAATGAAAACATCGATATTCCATATGGCTGAATAAATACCGGCGCGATAGTATAATGAACGATCGGTGAAAAGGAAGGCAACGGTGACTGATTAACTGAAACCCTTTCTATTGAGACGTGGGCAATGACACCGACTAGCGCACAAAGGTTGGGTTTTGGAAAAAGCACCAAAATCCACCATTGGCCGGCGGTCGGAAGGGGAGACCAAGGAGACAAACCACCAGAGGTGGCTCCATGGTGACCTGGTCTCGATCCGGTGAAGGGTCAACACGAAAACAAAGCAACGGATGTACGACGACGGTATGTGGTTCGATCGGCCAAGAGGAAGGCTGCGTCGGCTCTCCGAATGAAGACGTCGATATTTTGTACGACTGGATCAATACCAGCACGATAGTCAAATGAACGATCAGTGGAAAGGAAGGCGACAATGATTGATGGTTGAAACTCTTTCAATCGAGACGTGGGCGACGACTACCACGAGCGCACAAAGGTTTGGTTTTGGAATCGGCACAACAATCCACCATTGGCTTCAGCACCAATGGCTTCTAGATTCGGCACCGATAGCAGTGGATAGAAGAAAAGACCAAGGAGACAAACCACTGGAGGTGGCGCCGCCGCAACATGGAGTCGATCCGGTGGAGGGTCAGTACTAAAACAAAGCGGCGGATGCCAACGATGGTCTGAAGTCCAATCGGTGGAGAGAAAGGCTGCTTCGGCTCTTCGAATGATGACATCGATATTCCGTACGGTTGAATCAATATCGGTGCGATAGTCAGATGAACGATAGGTGGAAAGGAAGGCGACGAAGACTGATGAACTGAAAGCCTTTTGATCAAGATGTGGACGACGACGACGAGCGCACAAAGGTTGGGCGTTGGATTCGGCACCGGCGGCTCCTGAATAAGGCACCAGGTGTTGGAAGAGGAGACCAAGGAGACAAACCACTGGAGGCGTAGCAATGGTGACCTGGCCTCGATCCAGTAGATGGTTAGCACAAAGCCAAAGCGGCGGATGTACGACGATGGTATGAGGTCCGATCGTCCAAGAGGAAGGCTGCGGCAGCTCTCCGAATGAAGACGTTGATATCCTGAACTGCTGAAACAATAGTTGCGCGATAGTCAGATGAACGATCAGTGGAAAGGAAGGCGATGGTGACTGATGAACTGAAAGCCTTTCGATCAAGATGTGGATGACAACGACGAGCTCACAAAGGTTGGGTTTTTGAATCGGCACCAAAACCTACCACTGGCTTCAGCACCAGCGGTTTCCAGATTCGGCATCGGTACTGGCGGCCGAAAGAGGAGATATAGGAGAAAAACCACTAGAGGCGGCATCGTGGCGACCTGGACTCGATCCATTGGAGGGTTAGCATGAAAACAAAGCAGCGGATGTATGACGATGGTCTGAGGTTCGATCTACAGAGAGGATGGCTGTGGTGGCTCTACAAATGAAGACGCCGATATTCCGTACGGCTGAATCAATATCGGCACGATAGTCAGATGAACGATCGGTGGAAAGGAAGGCTACGGTGACTGATAAATTGAAACCCTATCGATTGAGACGTGGGCGACGACTACAATGAGCGCACAAAGGTTTGGTTTTGGAATCAGCATTAAAATCCACCACTGACTTCGACACTAGCGGCTTCAAGATTTGGTACCGGTACCGGCAGCAAGAAGAAGAGACCAAGGAGACAAATCATAGAAGGTGGCGCTGTGGCAACGTGGAGTCGATTCAGTGGAGGGTCAGCACGAAAACAAAGCGTTAGATGTACGACTGTGGTCTGAGGTCCGATCGGCGGAGAGGAACGCTGCAGCAGCTCTCCGAATGAAGATATCGATATCCCGTACGGCTGAATCAATACCAGCGCGATAGTCAAATGAACGATCGGCAGAAAGGAAAGCGACGGTGATTGATGAACTGAAACCCTTTCGATCAAGACGTGGGCCACGACGATGATGAGTGCACAAATGTTGGGTTTTGGAATCAGCACCAAAACCCACCATTGGATTCGGCACTAGCGGCTCCCTGATTTGGTACAGGCACCGGCGGACGGAAGGGGAGTCCAAGCAAACAAACCACCGGACGCGGTGCCTTGGCGACCTAGTCTCGATCCGGTAGAGGGTCAGCACGAAAAAAAAGTGGCGGATGTACGATGACAGTATGAGGTCCTATCGACTGAGAGGAAGGTTGCGGCGGCTCTCCTAATGAGGATGTTGATATTCCGTACGGCTGAATCAATACCAGCGCGTAGTCAGATGAACAACGATAGGTGGAAAGGAAGCCGACAGTGACTGATTAATTGAAAGCCTTTCGATCGAGACGTGGACGACGACAAGCGCACAAAGGTTGAGTTTTAGAATCGGCACAAAAACCCACCACTGGCTTCGGCACCAGCGGCTCTATGATTTGCCATCCTCTCCACCGTCGGCCTTGGTGACCTGGTCTCGATCCAGTGGAGGGTCAGTACGAAAACAAAGCGGCGGGTGTACGTCGATGGTTTGAGGTCCAATCGGCAGAGAGGAAGATTGCGGTTCTCTCCGAATGAAGACGTCGATATTCCGTACGGCTAAATTAATACTGACGCGATAGTAAGATGAATGATAGATGGAAAGGAAGGCGACGGTGATGCATGAAATGAAACCCTTTCGATCAAGACGTGGGCGACGACTACCACGAGAGCACAAAGGTTTGGTTTTGGAATCTGCATAAAAACCCACCAATGGCTTCGGCACCAGCGGCTTTCAGATTTGGAACCGGTACCGACGGCCAGAAGTAAAGTCCAAGGAGACAAAGCACCGGAGGCGGTGTCGTAGCAACGTAGAGTCGATCTAGTGGAGGATCAGCACTAAAACAAAGCGGCGGTTGTACGGCGATGGTCTATGGTACAATCATCAGAGAGAAAGGCTACGGCAGCTCTTCGAATGAAGACATCGATATTCCATACGACTGAATCAATACCGGCACGATAGTTAGAGGAACGATTAGTGGAAAGGATGGCGATGGTGACTGATCAACTAAAAGCCTTTCGATCGAAACGTGGATGACGAGCACACAAAGGTTGGGTTTTGGAATCAACACCAAAACCCACCATTGGCTTCGGCATCAGCGGCTCCCGAATTTGGCACCCGCGCCGGCGGCCGGAAGGGGAGACCAAGAAGACAAACCATCGGAGGTGGTGCCATGGCGACCTGGTCTTGATCCGATGGAGGGTCAACACGAAAACAAAGCAGCAGATGTACGACGACTGTATGAGGTCCAATCGGCAGAGAGGAAGTCTGCGGCACTCTCCGAAGGAAAACGTTGATATTCCATACAGCTGAATCAATACTGGCGCGATTGGTGCAAAGGAAGGTGACGGCGATTGATGAATTGAAACCCTTTCGATCAAGACGTGGGCGACGACGAGCACAAAAAGGTTAGGTTTTGGAATCAGCACCAAAACCCACCACTGACTTCGGTATCCGCGCTTGGAAGGGGAAACCAAGGAAACAAACCACCAGAGGCGGCTCTGTGGCGACTTGGACTCGATTCGGTGCTGGGTCAGCAAGAAAACAAAGCGACGGATGTACGATGATGGTCCTAGGTTCAATCGGCGGAGAGGAAGGTTGTGGCGGCTCTCCTTATGAAGACGTCGATATTTCGTATGGCTGAATCAATACCGGCACGATAGTCAGATGAACGATCGGAAGACAGGAAGGCAACTGTGATTGATGAATTGAAACCCTTTCGATCGAGACATGCGCGACGACTACGATGAGTGCACAAAGTTTTGTCTTTGGAATCGGCGCCAAAACCCGCCATTGACTACGGCACCAGCGGCTTCCAGATTCGACACCGATACCGGCGGCCAAAAGAGGAGACCAAGGAAACAAACCATCGGAAGAGGCGGCGTGGCAATGTGGACTTGATCCGGTGGAGGGTCAGCATGAAAACAATGCGGCGAATGTAGGACGATGGTCTAAGGTTCAATCGGTGGAGAGGAAGGTTGCGGCGGCTCTCCGAATGAAGATGTCGATATTTCATATAGCTGAATCAATACTGGCTCGATAGTCAGATGAACGATCGGTGCAAAGGAAGGCGACGATAATTGATGAACTGAAACCTTTTCTATTGAGACATGGGTGACAAAGATGGCGAGCACAAAAAGGTTGGGTTTTGGAATCAGCACCAAAACCCATCATTGGCTTTGGCACCAGCGGCTCCCGGCATAAGCCAAAAGAGGAAACCAAGGAGACAAACCACCGGAGGTGGCACCATGGCGACCTGGACTCAATCCGGTGGAGGGTCAGCACGAAAACAAAGAAGTGGATGTACAACAACAGTCTGCGGTCCGATCGGTGGAGAGGATGGTTGCGACGACACTCCAAATGAAAACGTCGATATTTCGTACGGCTGAATCAATATTGGCACGATAGTCATATGAACGATCGGTGGTTTGGAAGGCAATTGTGACTGATGAATTGAAACCCTTTCGATTGAGACGTGGGCAATGACGACGACAAGCGCACAAAGGTTGGGTTTTGGAACTGCCACTGGCTTCGGCACTAACGGCTCTTAGATTCGGCACTAGCACCAACGGCCAGAAGAGGAGACCAAGGAAACAAACCTCTGGAGGCAGCGCCGTGGTGACTTGTACTTGGTCCGATGGAGGGTCAACACGAAAATAATGTGGCTGATGTACAACGACGGTCTGAAGTCCAATCGACGGAGAGGAAGGCTGCGGTGGCTCTCTGAATGGAGACGTCGATATTCCGTATGGCTGAATCAATACCGGTGCGATAGTAAGATGAACGGTCAATGGAAAGGTAGGTGACAATGACTGATGAACTAAAACCCTTTCGATTGAGACGTGGGCGACGATGACGATGAACGCACAAAGGTTGGGTTTTGGAATCAGCACCAAAACCCACCACTGGCTTCGGCACCAGCAGCTCCTGAATTTGGCACCAGCATCGGAATCAACACCGAAGTGAAGCTTTATCACAGAGGTATCAAAACGATTTTTTTTGCATAGACTGAACTGATTTTATTCATTGAAGTAGTGGTCTTTAAGTAGGTTTACACAAGTCCTAAATGAAGAAACTGCATAACAAATATGCTTACCCAAATTAAATATAGGGAAATCATGCTTCTTAATCATAGTAAAATTCCTAGTTTAAGTTATACAAAAATATCTACATATCTAAACAGATTATAACATAAAATAAATGAATCTAATGGGCACATGTCCTATTCCGGCGAGCGTACACCCGTATAGACCCTGTGTCTGCACCAACTCTCCCCAATTGGGAAGAACTCGACCCAGTCGAGTTAAGTCCGGGAAGACTCTCATGTAACTCCAAGGCATGCGGATCAAGCTTACGTAACTCTTCAAGTGTAATCCATGTGCAATTGGACTTGAAGCATCCCCTCCAACGAACAAGATAGCGTTACACTCCTCCATCCCTGGTGGAAATTACATATTCATCTAAAACAACTAATAATCATAATACTATGTTGATGCACTTATAGTAATACAAATTATACTAATAAAGCAGGCAACCTGATCATTTATGGCAAACAAGTTTTAGCTTGATGGTGTACTTCCAAATAAAACATGAAACATAAATATTGAACATAGAGTGACATGGAGGTTGTAAAGCTGCCTAAGCACTAAAAAATTGAGAATATATAGAATACAAGTGGTCATAGTATTGCTCCCATGTCATCACCATCTGGTAGGTACTTTAAAACGCATTCACATGGCTCTCCTACTCATGCCTAAGCAAAAGATGTAAAATCCCATATGGTCGGTAGGTTATCATTGTAGTGATAGTGGTAACGGTTGCTAGTGACATGGATCCTCGTAACTGTACTTGATCTTTTTTCCAAGCCCCAATGGCATTTGGGAAGACAGTAACGCAAGAGTGGAGGACAAAGTTAAAATACATTGTAATATTAGTGACATTTTCATCTTTCAATGGAAAAATGAGGTCCTACAAAATTAAAATATATAGTAATATTAATGACATTTTCATCTTTCAATGGGAAAATGAGAGGTCCCAACAGTGGTGGGAATAGTTTATGGGTAGTCTAACACAAGACACAAAATGAAAAACAAAAAAAATGCAAAATAAGGCATATAATTTAGATACCTCTGCTCTAGGCAATAACATTGGATGATGGCAACATCCCTATAGCTTGACTCACTGCATTTCAAAGTGAAATTCAGCCATGCCAGCTTCAGCATTAAGCTCCACTACGGTTTAAGCACCATCAGAAAGGTTAATAGCATCGGAAAATTGGACCATCTTCGTCAAAAAAAAATCCTGGAGAATACAGTCCCTCAAATGCTAAAACAGGAAAAATAAATTCCCTCAAATGCCTTCCATTGTAATTTTACAAGCAGATATTCTAAGATTCAAACAACTCTTCTGCCATCTACTGGGAAATTCAAAAACAAAATATTCCCAGTTCTGCCAACAGCCGATTTCTCCAATGCACGCCTTGATATCTCACCAATTACTTCAAAAACTGGTTTCTTCTAAGCCAAAAAAAATTGCAGCATCATGCTCTTCTACTTGTACCAAAACCATGCAGGCCGAACAAAAGGGAATACTCCCAAGCCGATTTATAATCCAATTTACAATCAGCTGATGTACTTGCCAAGAAAAATCTCCATTACAGAAATGTCCACCCATCCAACATTCGGGCTTATCATTGTATCTTAAACAGATTCTTCAATTTAACTACCAATTTCCACTCTTCAATTGACAAATCTTCCTGTAAAAGCACATCAAACCAACACATCATACATTAGAGAAAATGCAATACAAAAAAACAGCTACAAAGGTTTGATACTATTGGCATTTTCCGCTTCTTCTAATACTTGGGTCATCTAGTGTACCAAGCTGTATCTCCTCAGAGGTCGATGATATGATATCATTGCTAACTTTTTAATTTCATTATAAGATGGAATGCCATGCTCCCATGTGAAAGCAGACTAGTTTTCATTGTTACCAGCTTTGTGATGGAAGATGGATATATATTAATATTTCATGTGCAACCATCATGTCATGAAGCCAATCCACATATTTGGAAAGGTGTATGATGAATATGATGATGTTGAATCTTCTTATCATTGTCCCCTCTTCAGAGGGTTGCGTCAGGAAGGGCATCCGGCGTAAAAACTTGCCACTATCTTTCTTTGTATGGATTTTGTACCATTTTGATTCCGATAAGAGTCAAATGTAATTTTGCCCCTTCTCTTGGGTGATCTTTGCGAATACATGGTAGTACAACTTCATATTCCAAGGCACTTATGTCACCTTTTCTTGCACAAAGTCAATCACGCTAGAAAGTAAACGGGTGACTAGGTGGGCCTTATATGAAGTTATATATGGTAAAGCCACATGTTCTTACCCATTTTGCTTGAATATTTTGATACAGAGGCTAATTTGTGTAAAAATTAATAAACATGCCTTGTTCAATAGTTTTGGCATTCAAAAAAGCTAGTACTCTTAAATGGACTTCTCATGTCATTTTTTTCGGATACTATACTTCTCATGTCCTTAGAGCAACAAAGGTTATTTATTTATCCATAAAGAAATACGAGTATAACTTTTTCTCTCATTATTAGAAATTCTTATTCAATCTTTTGAAAGAATAAATAAGATACTAGAATGCTAATTCATATAGTTCTCATTAACCTAACTTTTTACAACTTATTTAGTGTTGTTATTATGAACAAGTAAAGTTACATAATAAAGCTAATAACAATGCATATGAGAGCACAAGTTGCAAAATTTAAAAGACAATTTTTTTTGCCTTTCCTAAAACATGGCTCCAACCCTGCTTGTCCACTCATTATTTTGCTTGAAAAACTTGTCTACACATGTCTGTCCATTAAATATTAGTCCCTCCATCCCATTTTAGTTATCTGATTTCAGAGAACATTGTCATCATGTTGGGGGGGCAGAGGGAGTAGTTCTTAATAAACTAGAATTCCTACAATGAAGAAACTCATCATTTGCGGTCTTCATAGACTTTCCCATTTTAGTTATCTGATTTCAGAAAACATTGTCATTATGTTCACATAGGGCAGAGGGAGTAGTTCTTAATAAACTAGAATTCCTACAATGAAGAAACTCATCACTTGAGGATTTCATAGACTTTTAGATCCTGATCTCTTTGCATATATTATGCATGTAATTTTTATATAATAATAGTAATTTTGCAATCTAAATTTTACATAAAAATAATAATCTTCTGTCCACATTGCCTACATGTGTCTGCCTGTTAGTCCGAATTTTCAAAGTAAAGGTCATTATTTATGGATTTTGTAAATTTTTCTACCTGAATATTTTTCTGTACGACATTCATATTTGTGTACTTTTATCTAGCACATTCCACTTTTGCAATCTACAGTTATCTTAATTAATGTTCTTAACTACATTTGTCTATATATGTGCATACGTTTGTCCAAATATTCAGAGCAATTTTCACTGCATGCCTATGAAGATAGATGAGGATGAAGCATTGTCAGTATCCATTTCCATCCCATCTATATCCCTCGCAAGCATCCTTAAACCTCTACAGTAATTCTTTACTCAGTCCCTCCTTTAGTCCCAGACTAAAAGCAAGAATGTTACCCGATAATTAGCCTTCAAGATGTCTATAGATCTTCTTGTAATGTGGCTAACAAGCTCATCATCTATCTCAAAATGTCTGCCAAACATCTTTTGCTGTTCTTCAGGGTTGCTTCCAACAATCTGCAACCAGAAAATTCAAATGAAATAGCTCTTAGCAATTCTATCATAGAAGCAAACAATCTACAGAACAAAATCTCCACAAAATAAAAACTGTTACCTTGATGGCAACCTTCTGGCCTTTCTTTGCAACATCAACTTGTTTGTGGTTTACTTCAATGGATGCTATTTTTCCTATGTCAATGTAATCTCTTGAAGGTACACAAATTGGAGTACCCACCTATGTTCAATAATACATGATTTAGTGAAAAGAAAGAAAAGAAAGACTCTTAGAGATCAGAGGAGAAAGAATAATATAGGACTTAGTGAATAGGACGTAGTGAAAGGAAGACTCTTAAGCAAAAAAAACAGACTATTTAATTTAGCAAACGAGAGAGAGAGAGAGAGAGAGAGAGAGAGAGAGAGAGAGAGAAACCTTTGCAAGGCCTTCAAGGATATCCACTCCCAAAACAATTGGATCCTTCTTGTTGAAGATGCAGTTTGGCATAATTTGGAGCACACATGGGAAAACTGCCTCCTCAGCAGTTTCCTTCTTTTTCTCTTCATTTAAATTGTCGATGTATGCCTTAAATTGGTCAAACAAGTGATATATAATATCTGCACAAAAGATCCTCACACCAGTCTCATCAGCAAGCTCCCGAGCCTCAGGAGTAACTTTGACATCAAAGGCTAAAATTGTGGCATATTCCTTCTTCCTTTCAAGCATCACACTGGCTCGCATGACATCTTTCTTGTGCACAGGTCCAATGCTTATCCCACTGACAGGAATTTTTACTGCAGGGCTTTTCAAGAATTCCAAAAGTGCTTCTAGAGAACCCAGGGTGGAAGCTTGGACGCATACACCTTCCCCACTCTTGTCAATCCTGCTCATGACAGACTTCATATCTTGCATTGCAGCTTCTTTAATGTCCTCCAGGTCATCCTCCGGGCCCACTACATACAAAGCAGTCCCAGCAATAGCATGTTCAAGTCCCTGCAGATTTATAGTCCAGTAAGTATCATGCGACAAACAAACAATAACCACTAACATGTGTTAATAGATGACAAATATGACCTGTGCAGCTATCTTAACACCTTGTGCAGCCTTAACCTCTTTAGGTCTCTCATATACTGGTGCCTGCATGTGATAGCATTAGAAATTAATCATATGATACATAGGTACAGACTCTTCAGAAGCTTTAGACGTCAAGTTACAGAGATATAATATACAGGTGCAAAAGATAAAAAGAGGCCAAAGACTAGTTCTACTGTAGTGTAGGCCTAAGAAGACATCAGAAATCAGACCTTAAAAAAGTTTAGCAACTACAAAAAGTGAAAGGGGTGGAACAGACAGTTCAGTGGTGTTCTAAAAATACTCTTGACAGTCGTATAGTTTATAAATTGAGTCCCTTAAAAGAACTCCTTCAAAATTGCGTGGCATATGGTTGTTCCCGTTCAAGTCAATTCAATACAAACATCTAAAAATACTCCCAAGCATATACTATTGACAAAAGAAATATTAAAATCATGAAAAAGTTGCATAAATTTGATTTCAAGAACTCTTCTGCGGCACATGCAAGATGCACATGAGCATTTTATTAGTTAGTTTAAAATGGCATAGGCAAATGTTTGGTAAAATCAGAAGACAAGGAGACAGCCCAAGAACTTGTTCATATGGTACTGAGAAGAGGATAAGAGAAGTCCACGACATGTAAGATAGACCAATTTGTTTTCAACTTTATATATTTTTTCCTAAACGTGAAATTTAATCCCTTTAATCTCTTCAAGGATATGAATTAGCAACATTATATTACACTCCATGAGAACACACAAGCGGAATATAAACCAGACAATCAAGCACAAATGAAAATGGCCAGTTCAGCAGAATTAATAAAAAAACATAAGTTACAGGCATTCTATATCTAATTCAACTAATATTTTCGCCAGCTCAACCGGGATCACATATTTTCTCATCCCATTAAAACAAAACAGACGATAAAACTAGAAGTATTGAAGAAGGAAACTTGCTAAAAGGATGAACCAAACATGAATCTCCATCAACATCTCCTATGCATATACAGGTAAGTTGAACACAAACAAAACAATTTGATCAGATGCCCAATTCTATTTAACCTATAAAAAGCAACTCCAAACGAGTAAACCACAGTTGGTGTACAATTATGATAGAACGAACACAAGCACAAAAAACTCTGAAGCATAACATTTACAGCACCAAGATAAGCCATGCTCCCATGTAAAACCAGACTGGTTTTCATTGTTACCAGCTTTGTGATGGAAGATGGTTATATTAATATTTCATGTACAACCATCATGTCATGAAGCCAATCCATATATTTGGAAAGGTGTATGATGAATATGATGATGTTGAATCTTCTTATCATTGTCCCCTCTTTGGAGGGTTGCGTCAGGAAGGGCATCCGGCGTAAAAACTTGCCACTCTGTTTCTTTGCATGGATTTTGTACCATTTTGATTCTTTGATGATGATGATGATGATGATGATGATGATGATGATGATGATATTATCATTCACTTCACCAATTATTTGGCTATATTAATATTTCATGTGCAACTATCATGTCATGAAGCCAATCCACACATTTGGAAAGGTGTATGATGATATGATGACGTTGAATCTTCTTATCATCGTCCCCTCTTCAGAGGGTTGCATCAGGAACGGCATCTGGCGTAAAAACTTGCCACTATGTTTCTTTGTATAGATTTTGTACCATTTTGACTCCGAAAAGAATCAAACACGTTATATAATCCATGTCGACGACCCCCAAATAGCTGAGAAAAGGCAGAGGGTTGCATCAGGAACGGCATCTGATGATGATGATGATGATGATGACGACGACGATGATTAATATTTCATGCACAACCATCATGTCATGAATCCAATCCACATATTTAGAAAGGTATTTGATGAATATGATGACATTGTCCCCTCTTCATAGGGTTACATAAGGAAGGGTATCCGGCGTAAAAACTTGCCACTATGTTTCTTTGTATGGATTTTGTACCATTTTGATTCCAAATCAAATCCGGTATATAATCCATGCCGCCTACCCCTGGGATAAGGCACATGATGATGATGAGGAGGAGGATGAATTATTTGGTATTCTTTTCAGGACAAAATAGTAATATGGTCATCAACCACCACAAAGGTAGTAAAACTCAAACTAGCCTACTTAAACACAAACAGGTCATCCTAAATGAACTTCAGGGTTCAAAATTCCTAAAACAATACTAGTGAAAAAGAATAGAACAGCAGCTTGAAGACAAATAAGCACAGTTTAGATGCATAACTGTTCAAATCCAGTAAAAAAAATAAAGTCCTTACAGCAAAAAAGCTCAGTCACATCTATTGGGAACCAAGTTTTTGTACAATCATAATCAAGCAGCGCCTTTCTCAACAATTTGGGGTCAGCGACTGTATCTTACGCCTCCATTCTAGCCGGTTTCGTGTCATCTCTTTTGTAAGTTTTTGTATACGTACACTTGTAAAAATCTTATAGGGTAAGAACGAAAAATAAAATGTTAAGATGCCAACATTTGTATCAGTAGGGAAAAAGGAACATGCTAAGAATGTCAAAATATATCAAACGATTAGAACTTTCTAGCCTTTTCACTACTCTTTTTTACATTCAGAATCATCAATATAGCAATTTCTAAAAAAGCCACTAGCTTTAAGCTTCTTTCCACATTGAGACAAATTACCTAGAAGTCTACTCGAAGCTTCAGAACATGAAAAAGTGCACCTATTTCATCCATTCTGACTTTTGAGACGACAACAAATTAAAGAATTTTTTTTATCTTTAAAATAAAGACACAGACGTAAAATTTAGTTACCAACGAAATTCCAATACTGTTCATATTAATCTATAATTCCATAAATATTATTTTCCTCCATTTAGATCACAATCCTTACCTTGATTCGAAGCTCTTTCATTATAGGAGGTAACAGCAAAGCTCGAATTGTAGTAACAATAGGCCCCTGACAAAAAGCAAGAAATGACACAGGTAAAGTAAATGGACGAAAAGGATACCAATTACACTGCTGAAAACAGATCACAATAGTAACAACTAAAAGCATACAAGGACAAAATACTTGGTTATCTTTACCTGCATACCACAGACAATAATTTGGTCATCCTGATGGAGCACACCATTAACAAGAATCACATCAATAGTTGTCCCATGGCCTGCATCAACTTTAACTTCCAGAACTGTGCACTGAACAGGAGTAAAATTACCGTATACAATAAGAATGCCAGTCACATAATTGTGATGAATTTAACGGAATTAAAAGTATCAGAAATAACCCTGTGACCAGAAAAAATCACTTTTTAAGTACCTGAACTTCATTAACAAACATAAGCTTTTTCTCCATAGTTTTCTGTGACCATTGTACCAACAACAAGAGTAGATCTGGAATACCTTCACCTCTGGAGTTATTAATCACAAACACCTCAGATACAGAACTATACCAATTCTTAAGGCACATTTAGGAACAATACCATTTTATGATACATACGTGATTGCGCTGGTAGGAACAATGCTATATGTCTGGCCCATTTCTTTATTCTTATAGTACAATTCAGTGTTCAGTCCCTGCTCCATAAATTGAGTGATGATCTAAACCACCAAAAGAAGGGGAAGCAAAGTAGTTAAGAACTCAGAGACTGCATACAAAAAGAAACATCAATAAGATAAAGAACCGTCTAATAGCAAAACAGACAGCAACCTGAGTCACCCTCATTTTGAACTCATTCTGGACATCTATTGATTGCTGCTTCATCGACTTAACGATAGGTGCATTACGAAATGTCCTCCATCCATATAACCTGTCAACCTAGTAAAAAGGAACAATTAGACAAAAAGCACAAATAAAGCAACTATTTATTGTGTCATATGCCAAATAGAAGTCGGTAGCCACCTTATTCAACGCAACAATGAACTCTGTGTTCCGCATCTTCAACAGATTAAGTGATTCAATAGTCTGAGGCTCAAGCCCATGCATTATGTCTACAACCAAAACTGCAATGTCGCACAAACCTGAACCACGAGACCTTAGATTCGTGAAAGACTCGTGACCTGGAGTATCAATGACCAATAAGCCAGGTACCAGCAACTTGGCATCTGACTTAAGTTCCTTTGTTCTCTCCCTTATGTTTACGGCAGGGATATAAGTTGCACCAATTTGCTGGGTTATACCTCCAGCCTCCCCTTCCTGAACATTAGTACGTCTAACACAATCAAGAAGTTTAGTCTTTCCTGTATCAACATGACCAAGAATGCAACATATCGGAGATCGCAGATTCTCAAAGCTCCTCTTTGACACATCCTCAACTGTTCTTGTCCCTTGGCTGTCAGAGGATCCTTTCCCAATTTTTTGCCTTTCAGGTTCCTCAATTCCAGGTCCCTGCCTCTTACTTTCGGCAATTTTCTTTCCATCTGCAACTGTAGAACTCATCTTCTTAGCAGCTACAGTGTCTTTTGAAGGTCCTCCAAAGGTCAGCGGGTTTGAAACAGTGGTAACTGGTGGTGTTACACCCTTGGTAGTTCCCACTTTCTCGGCAATCAGTTTTTCTTCTTCTTCTTCCTCGTCAAAAGTACTCTTAACAGGCAAGGCCAAAACCTCCGCATCATCCCAACTCTTTGCATCCCACTCATCATCATCCTCTTCATTTTGTCCCTCAGGTTCATTCTCATCTGCCAGCATCTTCTCATCAGCTGTGGCCACAACAAAACTCTCATCAACTTTTTCAACTTCCAGTATTGGCTCACTTTCGTGTATGCTTTCCTCTGGGACATCCACATCTGCGGCTACAGCAGCCTTTTCCTCAGGTCTGCCATCGGGTTGACAAGAGACATGTTTTGATTTCTTTCTTTCGTATTTAGGTCTTTTGGGAGAAGTGTCAGAGGACGAAATAACAACTCCCTGAGCAAGAAACTGGTTCCTCATTGCCTCTAATCTCCGGGCCTCTTCTTTCTGCTTACCGGTTAAGAGCTTCCCTTCTTGCTTTTTCTTCAATAACTTCTCTTTTTCACGCTCCTTCTTTCTCCTTTTTGCCTCTTCAGCCAGTCTCTCCAATTCCTCTTGCCTCTTGCGCTCCTCCTCCTCCTTCCTCAACCGTTCCTCTTCCTCTCTCTTCTTCCTCTCCTCTGCCTCCTTTCGACGGGCCAGAGCCTCCTGCATTTCTCTCACATGTTTTGGGAGTTTCTTGTCTGAAACTTTGCTCTTCAAATCCTCTGGTTTATCGTCCTTAGTCTCCATTACAGCAGCAGCAGCTGCTGCTGCAGCCTTCTTTTCCTTCTCTTTTTCCTTTTTCTTTTTCTTCTTTTTTGCAGCAGCCGATTCCCCAACTTCTTCCCCTTCCTTCTCCTCAGCGACGGCATCCGTGTTTTCCATTTCAGGAAGAGATTGGACCTTCTCGGCAAGTGAAGTAGCTTCTGGCTTCAATATGGGGGGTGTATCCCCCAGCTCCGCGAGAATCTTGTCAAGGTCTTCTTCTTCCTGATCTGTTCGTCCACTTTTTTTCTTATTCTTCTTTTGCTTCTTTGAAGTATCAGCAACATCCTTTTTTGCCTTCAGAGCCGCATCATCCACCCTGGCCAATTCATCAATTGGCTGTTTTGCCATATCCGCACCCTTATCATCTTCAGAAATAGCAACATTGAGAATGGGTGCAGTTTTCTCAGATTTTTTCGAGGACTTTTTTTTGCCAGAGAAGACAATGGTTTCAGGATCTTCTTCTTCAAATTTATCATCACCATTAGCAACATCCGTCAAGCTTTCTGAGAAGACATGTTTTTTTGCAGTTTTACTTGATTTCTTCTTACCAGAGAAGGATATTGTGGGCTCATCTTCAGCCTCTTGGTCTTTTTCCGCTTCACCTCCTTCCTCAACAGAAGCGTCAAAATTTATGGCATCAAACAGACTACCACTCTTTTTACCAGATTTTGATGACTTCTTCTTACCAGAAAAAGAAATGACAGGCTCATCCTCCTCACTGTCTTCCTTACTATCCAAATCTGCACCATCAATATTCTCATCCCCATCATCTTTGAGTGCTACAAAAGCAGACGCATTGAAAAGACTCCTACCGGACTTCTTAGGCTTGGACTTCTTGTTGACCATAACTATCGACGTCGGCTCGTCCTCCTCATCATCTACAGTCTTTCTGTCAATCTCAAAATCAGCATCTAAATCTTCATTTTTCATGTCAGTTTTGTTCCCTCCTTTTTTCTTACCCTTCTTCTTTTGGGGGGGTTCTTGGCTCTGTGTTGCAGAACTCTCCTCGTTTGGGTGGTCTTCAGACAGTTCGGTTCCAATAGAGTACTCATCATCATCGATGGCACCGCGGCCAGACTTCTTCTTCCCCATGAGGTTCTTACAAAAAAATTACCTGCCAAAAAAAGCAGCCAGAAGACAAAACCCCAATTCAATTTAAACAAAGAAGCGAGAAAATACAGTAACCAATGCATTATCCCCATTTTCAAGAGAAAATAGTGGCTCAATTAGAGTAATAACTAATAAACAAATGGTAGAAAACCAGCAAATCAAGTGACTAACAAGTAAAGATACGAGATTACTAATCAAGCAACACTCAGAAATTCACCTTGTTCTTTCTGATTGAAAGAAAATTTGTCAAATTCAGTATGAAAATATGTCGAAGTATATCACATGAAGCTTTGTAGAATTTGACAGAGTGTGAAAAATATGTCAATAGGGCAATCCAAGTCTAAAGACCAATGCCTTTGTGTGCGTAAATCCGCCGTGTACCTCGGTTGGACCTACTACATAATTTATATCAAAAAAATAAGAAATAAAAAAAATTATCCAAAACAACTCCATTTATGAATGCTTAACTTATTCATAAAGGTGAATGCCCAATACATAATCGATGCATGATTTCAGATGTTAGATAATTTATTTGATTATGGTTATTGAACAATATGAAACCCATATCAATTCAACCCAAATAAAACATTTCCGATCAGCAGAAGAGCATTACTCCATGGCCTATAGAAACCATTACAATTGCTTCGATTTTCCCCCCTTGGTCAAATCATCAAATCCAAAACCCACATATGGAAATTATGAAATAAAACCCAGATATAGCAGAGGAGTATTCCCACCTTTTCCTATGCACGGGTGAGGCCGTGAGGGAGGAGAGGGACCAGAAGGCGAGGGCGGCGAGGCTTTGGCGAGGAGGCGGGATTGTCGTCGAAGGCCGGATCGAGCGCAATCGAGGAGGAGGGCGTGGCACCGTGGAGAGAGGAGGGACAGCCGGAGACGTCCAAAATGGTGGCGGTCTGAGGAGAGTGAGACCGGTGTCTCTCTGGTTGTGAGTGAGGCTGCCCGAGCTGATCGAATGAGGCGGATTGGGGTTTAGGGTTCGATCTTTTTTCCTCTTTCTTTTAACTAACCCGACCGGCCCAGTCAACCGGGTTGCATTATCTGTTCAACTTCAACCATATGTTTCCAACTTTCAAACTCCAAAATTACCTGTCTGCATTAAAAAACCAAAATCAATGCAGACATGTATTATTGAACAGAGGGATTATTAACATATACTTCCTCCTGCACTTTTAATAGACAGAGCTGATTTTCAAATGAACTACTCCCTCTAGTCACTTTTAATTGATATTGTCACATAATTGATCAATTTTATTGAGATATGGGGTTCACAATAAAAGCCTTCCAAGCGAGTTGAGTCACCTTTCATTGCGGAGGCCTAGGGTCACTGTCGAGCAACCATCGTTGCATCTCTAGCCGCCTAGTAATAATTAGAGAGCAGTGTCGTCTAATTTTTGTACCCATATCTTTGCTAATTATCTCAATTAAAAGTGACCAGATGGAGTAATTATTTAGTTCATTTGAGAATTAACGGTATCTATTGAAAGTGACTAGAAGGAATATATCTTAAATGGATCTGCTGGAGTATCTAACCATTTAAATCCTAGTAGATACACATACAATTGCTATTTCCTGTTTGGATAGTGAAGGAGGGGAGAATTAAAATCTCCATCTGAATTTGATATGACCACTCCCCATGAATCTGCCACATGACAGTGAATATGAAGTAGTGAATTTGGTGAAAGCTCTCCGGACCTAATTCAGCATTTTCAGGTAAATTCAATTGAAATTGGTGAAAGGTGGGTTTTTTGCGTGAATTTTCAATTTCTCTATCCAAACCTCCATCAGGTGAATGCATTTCTAGTGAATTTTCAGCTTCTCTACCCAAACCACCTTCAAGTGAATTGATGATGAATTGATAGAGAATTTTAGCTATTTTACTATCCAAACAACCACATTAGAAGTTGCACCCAAAAAGCTACATTCCTAGCATTTTTCCTAAAAAAACATGTGATTAAAAACAAGACTGAGCTTCCTATACCACACATAGACCATTGGATACAAAATTCCAGCTTCTTGCTAACCAGAAGGTGATCCAATGAGCAAAAATGTTAAGGAACACTCAGTGGTTCAATAACCAACACTGATTAGATAGTGAAACTCACTAACAACAAACACAATGTAACTAGAAATACTAAAGCAAAACTAATAATTAATAAATGCCAATAACGACAAGATAAAATACTTAGCAATGGCAGGAACTGCAAGGAGATAACAAGCAAAAGATGATGCAACTCAACAAGTAAAATCAAACCTGACATAGAGGAAATGGAATCATTAACTGTCACGCCCCAAAATCCCTGACCTCAATCGGAGTGTAGAAGCCTTACAGTAAATCAATCAAAAACCGAGATAGGAACCTTGGGACGCGACCGAATACTCGATCACTCGGGTCAATTACATCGTCACGAAAGAACGTGTAATCGACATCACTAGGAACTCATAACAAAACTCAAAAATTAAGAACTAAGAAATTCTTTATCTAATTTTGAATAACATTGTCAATGTAGCAAATGATTCCTACTTAAATTATTACAACAGATTAATTAAAATAAGCATCAAATCCAGGCACACACAGGCCAACACTAATAAAATTCTAGCAAAAGAAATACGATAAATAAAAGCAATTCTTCAAAACGTCCTATGCGAATCCGCTCCACCTTTTCGAGCTGCAAAGTCTTGTCCTACTGATCCTTAAAGCCTGCATCAGATGATGCATGAGTATTTCATAAAAATTCCCAGTAGGATGTAAAAACCCACCAGGATAACAAAATAGGATATGAAGGATAAGTCACTCAGATAAATAGGAATATACACTATCTGAAAGACCAAACCAAGGTTTACATTACCTGAACAGAAAGGTCAAATAATAACAGTTCCAAAGCACAAATGTAGGGAAGAATAATCTCAATAAGGCTCCAAACAAATATCGGTGTAGGGAGATAATGGTCAAAAATATCAAAGGCTTCAGGCATCCATAATGTAAGGAGTTACAATTTCTGCTCGTTGAATATGCCACGCGAGTGGCTATTGAGTAGACTCATCCTAGAGGTTCTCTCTTCTGAACCCGGCCACGCGTCTAGGATGTTAGCCCCATCAGTGTTTTCGGACACTGTGGTCGGAGACTGAAGACTTTCCTTAATGTCAATCAGCCTAAACGTATGTATTTGCCTCCCTTCGGGCAATATGGAATCAAAATTCCATAAATGTCGAAGATCACCGCGGATCTAGCAATGGCTCGTGAGCATATTATGATTCCACCCAGAGAGAACTTCAAAAAGAACTCTTAGTGGAGAAATAGGTCAATGTCAAACTGGACAATGATTCAACAAAAACAAAGGTCTCAACTTTTTTAGAATAGGGTAACTCTTACCACAATGACTCACTCATAGAGTATGAAATAGAATATCAAGGTCTCTCAATAATATATGACACTCTCTGGAGTATAATAAATAATTGCTTTCAATAGCACAAAGTTCATCATAAGAACACAAATGAGATTTCGAAGTCTGGCCAATGGATAACTCACTGTAGGAGTATAAATTTCACTCATCGATCACACATCATGTATCATAGTTTTACCTTTGATAAGAACATCTCTAGGTCTGGAGTCGTGTTATCACTAATATCCAAATGGTTTTTAGGAAGGTTTGATCTCTAATTGGATACTCAAACCGACTCCATGCTGTACAAAGGAAACAATGATCACCTTGACCCCAAGGTACACTGACTCATCCCAAAGTCTTAATATTTTGAACTCCCTTACTTACTGCAATAGTACTTAAGAGGTCTTACAATGGTATTATTTAGATCAGATTACATCATATCATAAGTATTAATACCTATTAGTACTTTAAAACCCTAATTCCAGTAAACTGTTTTATACTGTATAGCCCACTTACGACTGACCCCACCTTCAACACAGAAAGACTCTGACTCTGAAATTTTTACAGAAGATAGTACTATGAGTCTAGTTTATAACCCCACTGATAGTGTATTTTTATGATTTTTTGTCACACCCCAAATTTCCAAGACCCGATTTACGCGGGAAGCGACCAACCAATGACGATCATAGGGTGGGAAACCTGGGACTGACCGAATAGTCAAGACTTCTAATTGTCTCATTAAATATAATGGGACTTACAGGATCAATATGACTTAAACAATATTCACTTACAAAATTATAGATAACTGAAAAGGAATCTAATTAATTATTACATTAACGGAATTGTCTCAACGGAACTTAAAATAAAACGGCGCGTAGGCCGCGAGTTCAAACAACAGAACATAAAAATAACAAAATTAAAGAAATAAGTCTTCGGACTCCAGTATCCATCCACGTCGCTGCTCGCCATCACTTCTGTTCCTTCTTAATTCCTGCATCAGAGGATGCATGAGTATTCCATAGGAAATACCCAGTAGGATACAAAAAACCCACAACGGAAAAAAATAGAATAAGGTCAAAGACTCAAAGATAGATACAAGTCCAAAAGCTCAGGTTCAGCAAATACCGTGTTCACTTATCTGGAAACAACCGCCATCCGAGACACCATAGTCAAGGAAGGTTAAGATCAATATCAGAGACTCCAAACTTACGTAGAGTAAAGGAGGTAAGGTAATAACATCTACTCCGGACATCCAAATGTCAGAGGTAACAATTTCTGCTCTCAGGTTTGTCCATTTTCTCTATGGACATCAATTACCAGATCATCCTAGAGGTTCTACAGAGGAACCCGGCCATGCGTCTAGGGATGCTGGCCCCATCGGTGCTTACGGGCACAATGGGCGGAGATTGCAGTCCTTCCGTAATGTCGTACAATCTAATGCGCACGCGTTTGCCGTCATCGGCTGAACTACAGAGGTTCATCAATATCGGAGATCTCGCAAGATCTAGCTATGGCTCGTGAGCATACTATGATTCCGACTAAGAGTTCTCATAAACGACTCAAAGCGGAGAAACAGTTCTTGGAAACATCTGGGCCTTATCATTAAGAGGCTTAAGTCAAGGCTTTCTGATTTCGACTCTTCGTAGAAGTAGAAAGTAAGGTTCAACCATAATTCGAATTGACTCACTAAGGAGTGTTGCTAACTCAGAATGAATAAGTTTGGGAACTCGACTGAGACCCGACTAAAATGACTCATCAATGAGACATACCACGAGGTTCGCCAAAAGTCCATGTTCCGCCGTCTTCATCGTCATACCTAACCCTAGAGTTGACAATCCCCGACACAGAAGAATTTGAATGACGTGTCTCAGATAGACCACGTCAGAGATTTCGAATAAGGTTCAAGCTTTGAATACTCTTGAGTCATGAATAACCCAAGAGAGGAAACAAAAGGACAATTATCATGGGACACCACGTTTGACTCTAAGACCCTTAATATTCTTGTAGGGTTACTGTTCTCAGTACCTTATAAGTCTTATTATACTTAATTAAAGTCTTAAGTATTATCTTAACTCATGTTTCATAGTATTATTAGGGTTTTCAAGTCTTTTAAAATCAGAAACAGGGTTCTGTCCAAAATAGAACAGCCCACTTCAAATGGTCACCACGCTCTGTACACAGCGAACTAACCAACGAAATTTTTATCTCAAATAGCCTCAGGTGTCTATTTTACATATTGATAAACGGATTAATTTTTGGATTATTGTACAATTAGTTATAATTTTTTGAGTAGGGGTCGACTGCGCAGGATTACTCCTGGCCGAGGTTAATTAACTTCAATTATACTTGTTACATAGTTGTATAAACTTTATTAACTCATAATTAAATTATCTCTGACATCATTACCTCTTCCATAAAGCATTTCCCAGAACTAAAAGGCTTCTGGAATTATTAATTAAATCCCATTAATTGGTTACATTTTACAACCTAAATGTCAATCCTTTTATCTTATTCCTTTTACAAAAGTGGTATTAAACATGACATGTAATCTCGGACACCATTAAGATCTGAGGTGTGCTGACCTCATGTCAGACTCCATTAGATATTACTGAGTATGCATTATATTTGTGTATAAGGATTAGTCTTTTGGATTAGCAAATAGTATACACAATCAATTACCCGATTAGTGAATCGGATATTAGTTGTAATATAGTATATATATATAATTAACCATTTAGAACAACTAATATAGGACAAATAACGTCCCAAAAGCTCTGACATCAAATAAAGACTTCTCCTTTGTACATCGGTGAGCAATATTCTCCAAGGACAAACAATATCAAGTGTCTTAGACAAGATACAAACCGATTATAAACCGATTTATCACATATGATATGTTATAACTTGAAACAACTAAAGAGTTCTTAAATGAGCCAACTTTTGTTGGACAACAGAAGAATCAGGCATTCAAGAGGGACACGAACAACATGTAAAGATGCAATAAATGGGGACGTCACCTAGGGCTTGGCATAATAATATTAGAGCATACCATTGATTGTATACAATGTCACATACAACATGAGCACATGCATAATTTCATTTCATGCAATAACCACTTGAACATCTAATGAGAATACGATGCAAGCTTCAAGATTTACACTAGAGTAACTCATGATCAATCATGAAAAATCAGAGAGAAGAGTCATGGTAAAAATATCCTACTTGCTTACGAAGAACCGACTTCCGACGAGTGATATATCACTGGTTGCACCACACCAACGACTCGTTGATCCTCCACGCGCGACCACCACTTCCAGGGGTGTCACTGATCTATACATGAAATATGTATTTTATTATCTCCTAAAACTTATGTTTATGCTAGTGTTTGATTAGAATAACTACTACTTTAATATAGTTTTTAGTTTTGTAGGAAATGAGAGCAAAGATACAAAAATGAAGAGAAAACGGACTTCAATGGTCAAATTATAGTAACTCCGTGTACAAATATCGGATTGGACTGATTCAAATCTCATGTTAAATTTCAAGAAGTCAGCTTTCCAACGCCACCAACCGCGAGCAATTCGGAGTTCGGAGCAAAAAGTTATAGCCATTTGAAGATTCCGGACAGTAGAAACGATCGATCCCATCCTTACGCGATCGATCGCGTCTTCCGCTTAAAACACTACATTGGAGAAAACGATCGATCGGACACCCAAATGATCGATCGTATCTACTGGAATATTTGGTCTTGCGCGAGATTTTGAAGACAGTAAAAACGATCGATCGGCTTCGTCCGGCGTCGTTCGCAATACGATCGATCGGAAGCAATTAACAAAGGAAAACGGTTGCGTTCGCAAGGCGATCGATCGGGTTATACGGGCGATCGATCGGTGCATACGGAAAACGCAATTTAACCCTATTTTGACTCGAATTTGGAAGGGGATTTGAGGGCTTTCCTTCACCCCTATATATATGCCTTAAAGGAGAACGTATTGGGTATGCAAGAATAGAGTTTTGAGACCTTGGAGGCTAGAGCAAAGGAAGAAGAAGAAGATGAAGAACAACATGATGATGGATTCTCTTCCCATGCTTGGCTAGACTCTCTTCCAAGGCGTAGATGAAGCCCAATTGATTGGTAGTATTATTTTTTTTCTCTCATATTATGTGTTTACTCTAGTTGGTGTATGAACCTTTGTTATGCAATTAAAGTTAATTCATTGAGTCTATTCTTTGTGCTTGAGAGAGACAAGAGTGGATTTTATGAATTTCAATCTGAAAGATTACTTGCATGTCTGAGAGGAATATGAGTGTTCTGATTTGTTATATATCAATAAAGTTTCATTGATTTATGCTCGAGAGAGATAGATCATAATTCCATATGCTTAATTGATTTATGTGTTACGTCCGAGAGGAGAGCACTATATGTTGAATTGACAAGTGTATGTCCGAGAGGAATACACTAGCCAACTGGAAATCTGAATTCAAAAGAGAGAGAGAGACGATACACTAGTCTATTGTGGTGGATTCGAAGCCTTGGTACTTCTCCTATTGATTAATCTCAGCTTAGTTTAGTTAAAGTTCATTGTTTTTCTCTAGATTAATTAAAAACTGCTACTTTTCTCTTGAATTTGGTAGAATATTAATCCGTCCCTGAGGTTCGACAACCCTTTCCATACTCGCCGTAGTACAATTGCCTTGTGCACTTGCAAGGGTTTTATATTTAAACGATCAAGTTTTTGGCGCCGTTGCCGGGGACGGCACAATAGTTTACTAAATTCTTAGCATAGTTAGTGTTAGAGTAGTTTAGTTTCCTTTAGACTTCTATTTAGTAGCTTAATTGCTTTCTTCTTCTTTTTGCAGGATTAAGAGAGGACGCTGATTTTCGTCATCGTTGGAAGGGCCATCCCTTCCCACTGTTTGCACTCTCTTAACCCTCTTTTAGAATAAATTTGGGTGCTTGGTGTTTTCCTTTTCTTTGTGGGATTGGATGACGTGCTAGTTGTCGCTATTAGGTTGCTAGTTGTCGCTATCTAGGGTTGATGTTTGCTAGTTGTCGCTATTAGGACTGCACAGGTTTTGTTTGATTTTATTTGTGCATGCATGGTCGTCGTTCCCTGAACCCCGACTTAGCCTTTGACCCTGATCCTGAGCGACTCTACAGAATTTTGAGAACTCCTAGACAATCAATTCCTGAAATCCAACATATGGCGAACAACATGAACCTCGGGGATGGTACTGGTCTAAACCAGAATCCATTAATCCCCCATGCCCGAACCCTGCAAGATTACTACCGTCCAACAGCCTACACCTCCCCTTCCTGTATCCTACTACCTGCTACCGTGGCCAATTTTGAAATCAAGCCAAACATCATCCAAATGCTGCCCACTTATCACGGCCAACTTAATGAGAATCCTTATAGGCATCTCCAAAATTTCTTGGAGGTTAACACCACATTCAAACTCACATTATCGGATGACCAGGTGCGCCTTAGACTTTTCCCATTCACTTTAAAAGACAGGGCCAAGGAATGGCTATACTCCATTGCACATAACTCTATTTCTACTTGGGAGGAATTACAAGCTGAATTCCTAAAGAAGTATTTTCCTGTGGGGCGGACTAATAAGATCCGCAACGAAATCATTACTTTTACCCAGCAACCAAATGAGCAATTCCATGAAAGTTGGGAAAGAATGAAATCCCTCCTCCGATCCTGTCCCCACCATGATGTGCCCAAGTGGCAGCTAGTGCAGCGATTTCATGAGGGTGTGTGCGATCAGTACAAGACCCTGATTGATGCCTCCTGTGGAGGCACATTCATGAAAAAAACCCCTGATGATGCCTGGGACCTACTAGAGGACCTAAGTGAAAATTCTCTACATAGTGCTACCTTCTACAGAACTGAAGGCCATCTGCCGGGTAGGAGTGCCTCAAGGGGAGGCATGTATGATGTTAAGCCCACCAACAGTCTAGAACACCAAGTGGCATCCCTGACCGAGAGATTTGACCGGTTTTTCTCACAGCTCCCATCTCAGACCCCTACCTCTCACGATGCCTGTGCCATCTGTGCCAGCCCCATGCACACTGTAGTTGACTGCCCTTCAGCTTCCCAGTATCCTGATCTTGTACAGGAGCAAGCCAACTTTGCACAAGGATACCCTAGAGCTAATAACCCCTATTCAAATACCTACAACCCGGGGTAGCGAAATCATCCCAATTTCGCCTGGAAACAACCTAACCAGGGGACCACTTTCAATCAGGCCCCAAGACCCGAAATCCAACACCCAACTCAGCCTTACCAACCAGCTACCACTCCCCCATTTGGCCAAACCAATAAGAAACCATCTCTAGAAGACCAGATGAGCCAAGTGAGTCAAATGCTCCTCTCCCACTTAACCGAGATTAAAACTGAACAGAAGGAGATGAGAGCAGAGTTGAAAACCCAGGCCCAGCTTGTCCACTCCCATACACAATCCATTGCCAAAATAGAAACCCAGTTAGGACAGCTAGCCCAATCCATGAATCGTAGGGAAGTAGGGACCTTGCCCAGCCAACCACAACAGAACCCTAGAGGCCAGTTCGCCGTGGAAGGTTCCCAGTATCCAAACGAGCACGTGCAAGCCATTACTACTCTTAGGAATGGCAAGCAAGTTGACAATCAGGTTAGGAACCCATCTACTGCGAGTGAGGAAACTCCCCTAGAGAAACAGAGTCACTCAACCCCTATTATGCCTGACCCTGTTAACCTCTCACCGCAACAGGAAGCCCCTACGGCACCCACAAATGATAAATCCTATATCCCTAGGGCCCCCTTCCCTCAATGCCTCAACCAACCCTCCCCGTTTAGTAAGTCCCACCAACGAATGGAGGAAATGATAGAGGTGTTCAAGCAAGTTAAAATAAATCTTCCCCTCTTAGATGCCATTAAACAAGTGCCCACATATGCCAAATTCCTGAAAGACCTGTGTACCCAAAAACGGAAAACCAAATCCCATGTTGCCCAAAAGGTCTTTTTGACTAACCAAGTAAGCTCTTTACTGACCAGTGATGTGCCACCTAAATTCAAGGACCCAGGAACCCCTGTTATATCCATTGTCATAAGTGACCATACCATTAGCAGAGCTCTCTTAGATCTAGGGGCCAGTGTCAATCTCCTCCCGTACTCAGTTTATGAACAACTTGGCCTAGGAGAGTTGCAGCCCACCTCAGTCACCCTACAGTTAGCAGATCGATCCATTCGCAGACCTAGAGGTATTATAGAAGACGTTCTTGTCGGAGTTGACCGGTTCTACTTTCCTGTTGACTTTGTCGTTCTAGACATGGAACCTGTTGCAAACTCCAAGTCCCAAATTCCTGTTATCCTTGGCCGGCCTTTCCTAGCTACCGTTGATGCCACCATCAATTGTAGGTCGGGTCTCATGAACGTCTCATTCGGGAACATGAAAGTTAAATTAAACATCTTTAGTGCTTCCCAACAACCCTCGAGTGAAGATGAATGCCTTATGGTTGACGACCTAGATGACCTCGTCCAGGAATACCTTCCCTTTGCTGTGCTTAAGGATGCCCTCGAGCACACCCTTTTCTATGACTGGATCGATCAATATGAGGGCATACCTGACCTTGAGGAGGTCCATCACTATTTAGTGGCTGCCCTATACCCTGGACATATCCCATGGCGACCCCATCCTGACCCTCTCCCTGTGTCTACCGCCCCACCACTAAAACCTTCCATAGAATCCCCACCCACACTTGAACTCAAAACCCTTCCTAGCTCCCTCAAATACGTCTTCTTAGGACCCAACAACACTCTTCCTGTCATTATCTCATCTAGCCTATCTATTGACCAGGAAGCCCAGTTGTTGGAGATCCTGACCACACACCGGCGAGCTATAGGATGGACAGTAGCTGACCTCCGGGGTATAGACCCCTCTGTGTGCATGCATCGCATCAACCTGGAGGACCAGGCTAAACCTTCTAGGGAAGGGCAGCGACGGTTGAACCCACACATGAGAGAAGTGGTGATGAAAGAGGTAGTGAAATTGTTAGATGCTGGAATTATATACCCTATCTCTGATAGTGAGTGGGTGAGCCCCATCCAGGTCGTCCCTAAGAAATCGGGCATCACGGTGAAACCAAACTCAGAGGGTGAACTTGTGCCAATAAGAGAAACCACGGGCTGGCGGGTATGCATTGATTATAGGAAACTGAACTCCAATACCCGTAAGGATCATTTTCCTCTCCCATTCATTGACCAAATCCTAAAGAAACTAGCGGGCCAAGAGTCTATTGCTTTTTAGATGGGTACTCAGGATATAATCAAGTGCCAGTTTTTCCAGGGGATCAGGAAAAGACGACTTTTACATGCCCCTTCGGTACATTTGCGTATCGAAGAATGCCTTTTGGTCTCTGTAATGCCCCTGCTACATTTCAGCGATGCATGATGTCCATTTTTTCCGACATGATTGATAAATTTTTGGAAGTTTTCATGGGCGATTTTTCAGTGTTTGGCACTTGTTTTGATGAATGCTTGCACAACCTTACTTTGGTTTTAAAACGCTGTGAGGAAACAAATTTAGTATTAAGTTGGGAAAAGAGCCACTTCATGGTTCAACAGGGGATTGTGCTTGGACATGTTATATCAAAAAGGGGTATCGAGGTTGACAAGGCCAAGGTTGACCTGATTGCTAATTTACCACCGCCTACATCGGTTAAGCAAATACGGTCTTTCCTTGGCCATGCAGGGTTTTATCGTCGATTCATCAAAGATTTTAGCAAGATATCACGTCCATTATGTCATCTTCTAGGTCAAGACGTGCCATTTGACTTTGATGATTCATGCAAGGATGCTTTTACAAAGCTCAAAACCCTCCTCTCTAGCTCCCCTATCATTAAGCCCCCTGACTATACACTGCCCTTCGAGATAATGTGTGATGCATCAAATTTTGCTGTAGGGGCAGTGTTAGGCCAACGCATCAATAAAATTCCTCATGTCATATACTATGCTAGCAAGACACTCACTGATGCTCAATTGAATTATACTATCACAGAAAAAGAGTTGCTTGCTGTTGTGTTTGCCTTAGATAAGTTCAGGTCCTATCTCCTGGGTAGTAAGATCATCATCTTCTCTGATCATGCAGCCTTGCGGTACCTTCTTTCCAAGAAGGATGCCAAGCCAAGGCTGATCCGTTGGATTTTACTCCTCCAGGAATTTGACTTTGAAATTAAAGATAAAAAGGGTTCTGAGAATGTCGTGGCTGATCATCTATCCAGAATTCCTATTCCTGATTTGCATAGCCATGACCCTCTAAGAGATTCATTCCCTGATGAGCAGCTCTTTGCTGTCTCAACTACTGCTCCACCTTGGTACGCAAATATCGTGAATTATCTTGTTGTGGGTCAAATCCCCACCTTTTGGACTAAACATGACAAAGACTTGTTTTTCTCACGAGTCAAACATTACTATTGGGATGACCCTGATCTATTTAAGATATGTGCGGATCAAGTCATAAGACGATGTGTCCCAGAGAGTGAGTTTCATAGCATTTTATCTTTTTGTCACTCTCAGGCCTGTGGTGGACACTTCGGTGGTAAGAAAACTGCGGCCAAAGTTCTTCAAAGTGGTTTTTATTGGCCAACTCTATTTAAAGACGCCCATGCTTACTGTCAATCTTGCGATAGGTGTCAAAAACTAGGAGCCCTCTCAAAAAGGGATATGATGCCCCTACAACCCATATTGATTGTTGAAATGTTTGATGTATGGGGTATCGATTTTATGGGACCTTTTCCGCCCTCTTTTGGTCATGCGTATATTCTTGTCGCAGTGGATTACGTATCTAAGTGGATTGAAGCTGTCGCCACTAGAACCAATGATCATAAAGTTGTGCTGGAATTTATAAAATCTAACATTTTCTGCAGGTTTGGAATGCCTCGTGCTATCATTAGTGACGGAGGTTCTCATTTTTGTAACAGGTCATTTGAAGCTCTTCTCAAGAAATATTCTGTCACCCACAAGGTTGCCACACCATATCATCCTCAGACCAGTGGCCAGGTGGAGGTCTCCAATCGCCAAATCAAGCAGATTCTCGAGAAGACGGTTCGCCCCGACAGAAGGGATTGGTCCTTGAGACTCAATGATGCATTATGGGCTTACCGGACAGCTTTCAAGACCCCGATTGGTATGTCTCCGTATAGATTGGTATATGGCAAAGCTTGCCATTTACCTGTTGAGTTGGAGCACCGGGCTTACTGGGCTATTAAGGCCTACAATTTCGACATGGATAAAGCCGGTGAACAGCACAAGCTCCAACTGAGTGAATTAGAGGAAATGCGCCTTGATGCATATGAGAATGCCAAGCTCTACAAAATGCGAACTAAGGCGGTTCATGACAAGATGATTTCCAGGAAATCCTTTCAGCCTGATCAGAAGGTGTTGCTCTATAACTCTAGGCTGCACTTATTTCCTGGGAAGCTCCGATCTCGGTGGTCTGGGCCTTTTATTGTCAAAGAAGTATTTCCACATGGTGCTGTTGAGATTAATAATCCAAAGGATGGGACTACATTCAAAGTAAATGGCCACCGATTGAAACCTTATCTGGAGACTGTTGCCGACATGGATGCAGTGGCTGTCTACATGGATGATCCAGACCCTACAGAATGATCGTTACTACGTCTGGCTGAAGATGTTAAACTTAGCGCTTTGTGGGAGGCAACCCACGTATTCAGGTGTATTCTCTCTTTTATATGATTTTCTTTGTTATATGCTCATTGTCATGCTATATTTTGTTCACATTGAGTACAATGTTCATAATACGTTTGGGGGAGGTTTTATTGCTTGATTTTCATTCGGTTTAAAAAAAAAGTGAAAAACAGTAAACACGATCGATCGGCTGCTGTGCGATCGATCGCGGGTCGTCTTCTTCGTCTTTAAAATCTGCGCGGCCGCGGCGAACGAACCCTATTTTCGCTCGCCACCGCCGCCTCCGACCTCAGTTTGAGCTGAGACTCCGGCCCTCGACGAAATTTTGCACGGAGAATCCATTTCCGGTGTCCGTTTTAGAGATTTCCGTCTCTTTTCATCGCAATCCCGAGCTTTTATTCCGGTAAGCCGAAACGAAAAAAAAATTGATTTTTCTTAGTTTCTGTTAGGTACTTTTGAAATTTGTCTCATACTTGCTCTTAAATTGATTATTGTGATACTTGTGTATGAGTTCAGCCTTTGATTCTCAGCATTTTCGCCAAATCTTATGATTTTTGTGCGTGAACAGTTCTGTTTTTCAATAAAAAAAAAAAATTTCCGAAAGTGAGACATTCCGGATTTTCGATTCCTTTCATGCATACTTTTGATTGCTGATTACATTGCATGTTCATGATTGCTATCTCCGATTTGTATTTATTTATTTATTATTTTATTTATTTTTATTTTTATTTTTATTTTTTATTTTATTTTTCAAAAAAAAAAACGCTAACGAGCTGTCTTATGTCATTAGTTGTGATATACCTGCTGTGTTGATGATCTATACTTATTTGTGCATTAGTTATCTTTGTAGTGGTTTTTATTATGACCTTTGGTTTTCAGGAACGATGCCTCAGAAATCCTCTGCTCACAAACGCCCAAGGAGTGAAGCTTCCACTTCACGACCTGCTGCTTCCACCCCTGCATCTCCACCTACGGCTACTCCACCACCACGGCCAATTCAATATGAGCGCCAGGTTCTCTTAAATCCATATATTCCTGATCTTCCAACCCAAGGCTGGATAAAGGCTCGGCCGGATTGGGTGAATTACTTCACCCATATTGCTTCTACGACGAGGAATGTGCATCACTTGGTGCACGAGGATGCCGTCCGAGAGTTCTATTTGAATGGCACTATAGAAGACCACGAGGATCAGGAACAAGTTGCCATTCGCAGTTTGGTGTGTGGCACTCCTTTACGCATCCGGGCTGCTGACATAGCTCGAGCTATGGGCTGCGAGCGAGGTACTATTCGGCATCCAGATTTCAGTGGTTATACACTTCCCATGCATCGCATTGTTACAGGTCGCTTGATAGGGTCGCCCATAGGACTTTGCCTGACCACATATCTCCAGGCCATCAGCATGCTACCGGAGTTCCGATTTGCCTTTCTCATTTTCCAGCATGATATATGGTCCGCCAGGAAGGAGAAAGTTGACCGCACGATGACTGAGCTACTTTATGTATTCGGCGACGAGACTAGGCGGGGCGACCTTGATTTACCTTCATTCGTCTTTGGGCGGATGAAGCAGATGATGGTGGGGAGAAAGGATGAACGGTTACCGTATCCTTTCATTCTTGAGCGCATATTTCAGACCATCGGGGTCCGTTTTCCAGAGCATGCACGTTTATCTCGTGGACTCGGTCCGATTGGAGTTGACGCCTTTAACCGTATGATCGCCCACACACGTATACATACTTGGCCACAGCTCGCCGTGCTGAGGAGCAGGCCGAGCCACCTACGAGTCAGCCTACTCAGCAGCCCCCTTGGGAATCTATTCAGCAGCAGATCACTGATCTCACCAGCCATGTGCAGGAGATTCGGGCTACACAGCAACAGATTCTTGCAACCCAGCAGGCATATCAAGAGTCCCAAAATGCTATCACGTTACGCCTTGACTCTATTGTTGACTTTCTCCATGATTGGTGTTTCCCTCCTACGGACGATGGCGATGGCGACGACCAGGACTCTTAGTCCTTTCTTTTCTGGTGGTTTTCCTTCCTCTTTTCTCCTTTACTTATATCAGATCATTGTATTTTGTCTTTCATTGTGCATTGAGGACAATACTTATATTAGGTTTGGGGGAGAGGATGTGCTTCATTGTAAAATCAAGAAAAGGAAAATAAAAAAAAATTTCTTAAATTTGTTTGATTAGTTTTTAGAGTTGCTTGTTAGTAGTTTTTCATTGGTTTTGATAGCTTATCCCGTAATAATGCATGTTACAATTCTTAGGAGATTAATTTACATTGGAAGTGTGAGTAAGTATACTGGAGGATAGATACACTTAACTGAGCATATCTTTCTATTACAGTCCTCTTGGAACAAGTGCTTGAACTAAGAAAATTCACTCACACACACTAGTTACATAAAGTAATACCATCTAGAGATTTGTTCAATACTAATCTACAGTGGGATGTCTTTAGTCATAGTCATTGGATGATGTGTAGTTGTCTGTTGAGCTTAAAAGATCATGATAGACCATTTACTTGGCTATGGCAAGGGATTGGAACCGGAAATAGGTTGAGAGTATAATACAGCCTGGACAAAATAAAGATGTGCTGAAAATATGAATGATGAAAATGAAAATGAAAACAAAATGAAAGAAAAGGGGCTGCTTGACTTTATAGGATTAACTTAGGCTGATGCTCGGGCCCGAAGCGGTCTCTTAAAACCTAATGCCCTAAGCTAAATTGGCTGGGAGTCATTGGCCTGAGTCATTGCTAAACCTGAGCATCTTGAAGTCAGGCCTTACACAGTCCTAGTGAAAAAAAAGAAAAAAAAAAGAAGTATGTGGTGTATTATCCTCTCAAATCTAGAATGTTGGACCCGAAGGAGGCACGCAGATTTGTGCTATCATGAACCTAAAGATGACGATGACTATGTAGATTCTGATGTTCTTTGGTTAATGGGTAACACTGGATCTGTATAAACAGAGATTTAGAATGTATTGCTACAATGTTCTACACTTTCTACTATTTACATTATCATGCTCTATAATATTGAGCAGAAATTTCCAAGATGAAAGTGTGGAATAAAACCACTTACTTAAGGGCTTCTATATTCATGTTGATTATGAACCAAGTACATGTGGTTGATTTTCTTAAGCATTGTAGTGTGCATTTGTCGGGATGATAGGTTTGTGTGTTTTGCTATATTTTTATTTTTGCTTTGTTTTTGCACTTAGGTTAATTAGATTAATAAATACATGTTTGTGGGTAGCATGGCTGCAAACCCTCACGAGACAACACTCGTCCTACTAGGGACACCTAGAGGTTTAACGGCTTGTTGCATACGCTCAATGCAATCGTGTTCCCTACGAAAGTGGTTTTACTTTTATGCATTAGTTTCTTTAGTTTGTTTGATTTGATTTGATTTTGTTTTGTTTTGCTAGGGACTAGCAAAATCTAGGTTTGGGGGTGTAATCTATACATGAAATATGCATTTTATTATCTCCTAAAACTTATGTTTATGCTAGTGTTTGATTAGAATAACTACTACTTTAATATAGTTTTTAGTTTTGTAGGAAATGAGAGCAAAGATACAAAAATGAAGAGAAAACGGACTTCAATGGTCAAATTATCGTAACTCCGTGTACAAATATCGGATTGGACTGATTCAAATCTCATGTTAAATTCAAGAAGTCAGCTTTCCAACGCCACCAACCACGCGCAATTCGGAGTTCGGAGCAAAAAGTTATAGCCATTTGAAGATTCCGGACAGTAGAAACGATCGATCCCATCCTTACGCGATCGATCGCGTCTTCCGCTTAAAACACTACATTGGAGAAAACGATCGATCGGACACCCAAACGATCGATCGTATCTACTGGAATATTTGGTCTTACGCGAGATTTTGAAGACAGTAAAAACGATCGATCGGCTTTGTCCGGCGTCGTTCGCAATACGATCGATCGGAAGCAATTAACAAAGGAAAACGGCTGCGTTCGCAAGGCGATCGATCGGGTTATACGGGCGATCGATCGGTGCATACGGAAAACGCAATTTAACCCTATTTTGACTCGGATTTGGAAGGGGATTTGAGGGCTTTCCTTCACCCCTATATATATGCCTTAAAGGAGAACGTATTGGGTATGCAAGAATAGAGTTTTGAGACCTTGGAGGCTAGAGCAAAGGAAGAAGAAGAAGATGAAGAACAACATGATGATGGATTCTCTTCCCATGCTTGGCTAGACTCTCTTCCAAGGCGTAGATGAAGCCCAATTGATTGGTAGTATTGTTTTTTTTCTCTCATATTATGTGTTTACTCTAGTTGGTATATGAACCTTTGTTATGCAATTAAAGTTAATTCATTGAGTCTATTCTTTGTGCTTGAGAGAGACAAGAGTGGATTTTATGAATTTCAATCTGAAAGATTACTTGCATGTCTGAGAGGAATATGAGTGTTCTGATTTGTTATATATCAATAAAGTTTCATTGATTTATGCTCGAGAGAGATAGATCACAATTCCATATGCTTAATTGATTTATGTGTTACATCCGAGAGGAGAGCACTATATGTTGAATTGACAAGTGTATGTCCGAGAGGAATACACTAGCCAACTGGAAATCTGAATTCAAAAGAGAGAGAGAGACGATACACTAGTCTATTGTGGTGGATTCGAAGCCTTGGTACTTCTCCTATTGATTAATCTCAGCTTAGTTTAGTTAAAGTTCATTGTTTTTCTCTAGATTAATTAAAAACTGCTACTTTTCTCTTGAATTTGGTAGAATATTAATCCGTCCCTGAGGTTCGACAACCCTTTCCATACTCGCCGTAGTACAATTGCCTTGTGCACTTGCAATGGTTTTATATTTAAACGATCAGTCACCACAATCTTCTTCAAGGTTGGCTACTGCTGGTCGAAGGGAGAAGAAGGTGGGGTCGAAGTGAGGGGTCACCAAGGTCGGTTTAAAGGAAGAATGGCAAAAGGGATTGGCTGGTTCACTAATGTAGCCTTTAAATAGATATTTTTGGTTAATCACCACCGTAGATCTATTCTCCAATCAAGGGCCTAGATTGAACCTACAAAAAGCATATTCTCCAAGCTTAAAACCGATCCCAATTGCCTAATTAAATTTCGGTTTCTATTAAGTAGGTTTCCAAATTGACTGGGTTAATTGCCTTGAGTTAATTGGGTAACTCCCAATCAATTCCCTCATTAATCACCATCTTTCCAAACCTAGCCCATGCCACAAGGGCGCCCTCCATTCATATGGAAGGGTCCTTGATTGGTCCAATCAAACCCAATACAATCCACTTAATCAAATTCCAATTACGGTTCAAGGGGGGTAAGTTTTTGAATTAATTGATTTAATTAACTTGGATTGATTGGATAACTCCCAATCAATCCCTCCTTAATTTCACAAATCCGATCCTCTTACCATGAGGATCAACTAATTGGATGGAATATGCCCTAGCATCTTCTATTAACCAATTTCGAATTTCTTGATTAGCTTAGTCTCTTCAATTTTTCCAAATCCGGAATTACACCTCACCAATCAACATGATTTGAATTCAATTTGGATAAAGCGCCCAAATTGAATTTGGAATATACTCTAGCATCTTCCTTACTCCCACCCTAATTGCCAATCAATCTCCCCTAATTATTACAATTAGGTGAATTTAAATTTTAATTTGAATTGATTGCCAATTAGGATAAGTGATTTACTAGATAAGGTAAGATATTTAAATTCAAAAGGGATTTCAATCCCAAATGCTTCCCACCCCAAGCATGTCCACATCATCACGTGGTGACACACCACTACAGGGTACACGTGGCACTCTTTAGGATCTCACGCGTCTTGGTATACAGTTTAAGATGTACGGTTAAGATGACTTACACGCGTAAAGTGTAGTCCCACCATGCACGAGTCCCACGCCTGGTAGCACGTTCTCTGGCTCCGCCACACGCGTACTTGCACGCGTGACTAGCCCTAGCCCTGGAACTCAAGTGGTCATGGCGTCAGGTGTAACCAACCCCTGGCGTCAGACGGGTTACAGCACCAGGCCTAGTCCTCGCGCTCGGGAGAACCTGCCCAATCTGGTTAAACAAACTCATTGACCAATAAACATCAAGATAGGGTTCCACATAGCCAAAATGAGATACCAGACCAAAAATTACGACAGATACGAAAACTTTTCTATTTTAGACCAGTTTCCTAAAATAGCAGTTTCCAAAGACATACCGATTTTTCGGGTATTACATTTTTATACTGAGCACTGTCGGCGCAGGAACAGTCCTGGCCGAGAAGGCATTACCTGCTTATAATAAGTAATCTCGTATTAATACTCATTAACCATGATAATATGACCTTAATACCCTTAATTACTCCCCTCCTTGAGTAATTCTAGACTCTGGTACATTCTGGAATTCAATAAATTCATGACTTTAATTGTTGTTAAGACCTTAAGCTAGACTCAAGGCATAACCCTTGCTCTAATGAAGCTTTTAATATCATCAATACATCCCTTAACCGTATTGAACGATTATAACAGAACATTACAAAATAAAGAAGAGAACTTTATGACCTCCCACGTTCAAGAGACATGACCATATAGATATTTCCATCAAAGGTAAGCATATATGCACTAACACGAAGCATTAAACAAGATATCACAACAAGGATACTCTTACTTGATAAACAACAAAGAATCTCTCATGAATCAAACACTAACACAACTCTTATCACTGAGATAACATCAATAGGATTATCAAATAATCATACTAAGAATGAAGGAAAAGAATTCAAATCAGATGGTTAGGAAAAACCATCATACCACTTAGATATATGTGAAATACACCTCCACGCGTAGCTCCTTCGCTCTTCTCCGCAACGATGTCTTTACTCCTTTGTTCCAACATGAGATATGGGTGAAAGGAGATATGGAAGGCTGCTGGAATTGATGGGAAAGAAGAAGGAAAGGTTAGGGTTTGCACAAGATGACCCAAAGCCTTGGCGTGCAATGGCATGGGCCGGCCTCCTCCTTGGCTTTCATAGCCAATTCCTACACCAATTAGGATCACTCCTAATCTAACACCTTCCTAATCCCAAATCCTAATTAACCAATTAGAATCATTCCCTTAAACATGATCATGACGCCCATCAATTTAATCCCATAATTAGATAGGTTTGCAATCTTCTTAGTTAGGATACTTCCTTATCCAGTCTAGTTCCCCTACACAACTAGGAAACTACCAAATAAAAGCCCACCAATAGGACGCCCTCTCTCACTAGACATCTCCCTCCTATTGGCTGAGACAAAGTGAAATAATTATCTTCTTTTAACTAAGACTTATCTTCTTTAATTATCCCAACCGAACTGATACATCTCGATCCTCCGCGATACTTACCATCTCTATCGCGATTAGGTCAAACCGTAGATTTGTACCAAGATTCACTCCAAACAACTTCAGATCACTCCAACCATCTGAAGATCACCTTAAACCATGTCTCCCACATTCACATGACACCCCTGGGCCAGTGCCATGTGGCTCAGTGCTTAGGTCCTGTGCCTTGGCTTGAGTCCTACGCGCACATGACTCTGGCGTCCCGCGGTTGCACTACTCGTTACACTAACACTCGTATGCCACGAACCACACATCAAAACCAATTTCAATTTACTAATTAAGGATGATCCACTGAACACATGGCCTGGCACCTGGCCCCACTCCTGGCGTCAGGTGTTCTCAGACCCTAGTGCTAGGCTGGCCTCAGCGCCAGGTTGTGCCCAGCGCCAGGTACAACCCTCGCATCCTGAAGTTCTGTCACAATTAGTCATGCGATTAACAAATTATACCACATCATAAAAGTCAAGTAACACATCAAAGCACATCGCACAACTAGAAATCACATCAGGCAACAAAACTTTCTTATTTTAGAACAGTTTCCTAAAATAAAAAATTTTAGTTAACGTACCAATTTTTACGGATATTACATTAACAGATGAACAATTTGTCATAGTTCTCGAGGAATCAAATCAAGTGATAAATGACAGAAAATTACTAGGTGAACGAATTTGAAAAAAACTAGATGGTAGTATCGGAGGCTTAGGCGGTTGGCTAGAGAAAACAAAACAGCAGTAGCGTCGTCCAGTGGATTTGCAAAGGCAAAGGGAGAGAACGGGCAGAGGCACATGTTTCCATGAGAGTCTTGCTTGTGTGGGCTGGCTCTCATGAGGTGTTTCAGTTGGTTAGTGGATTAATCCAAAAATCCTTAACCAGCTGGATGGAACTGATTTTTCACGCCCCAAATGGCCCCTAATTTAGCATTAGAGAAGGGTAAATTGGTAATCAGGTAATCGGCCCCGTCCGGTTTGACATTCGTTGTATACATCTCACCATAGTTTTATTATTTTGAGATGGCCATTTCTGTCTCTCCTGAAATTCATTGTTTATGCTTGTAACTTGCATATAACTAATTCTTTAAGTTTGTAATTATTTTAACAAATGTGTTGCCTGTACAAGCTGTTAGCTATATCTCTCTGTTTGATTATTCTATTCACATATCTGGTTCAATTATTTTCGTTTTGGTCTCGTACATGTGACATCTTCATACATATACATGTTATGTTAAAAAATACCACATGGATCGTTTAATTAATAGCGGATCCATATGTCGAATCGACTTGCTACTTCCTAGTGGAATTTATCTAGATCTACGACAGACCACTAGCCAGACTACAGAGTTAACATTTTGCAGTTGTCTCTAGGACGTCTTACAACCTTTTTGTAACATTTTGTTCGCTTCATGACATATGGGAAAAATTGCACGTGTCCAATGGATCAAAGAAGGTAAGGTTCCCCTACAAATCATTCGAGCTAAAATTGAGCATTGTTCCTATACAGTTTGAACTATCTGAGTATTAGGCATTAAAAAATGGATATTTGTGGATGAGCAATAATAAATAAACCCTCAATAAAAAAGAAAATGAAAACCGTTTCATTCTTTTTATCCTCAATCAAAATAAGTCATTTTAATTCTTAATTCTATAGGGTTAAATAAAAATAAAAATTTCCTTTTGGCAGAATTGTTATGCTTAGTGTGAGACTCGTTGGTTTTTCTTTAGAGCTGGGATTAAAAAAAAACGACTTCTCCAATTGGAAGCGGGTGCCGCAATTTTAGAATAGATTGTAGTATTTCTCAATGGCAGCAGCAGAATTCGCGACATTTAGCTTTGAGATTAAGGGGTTTGCCAACAATTGAGGAAGTATAATATTCTCCCTCTGGTAACTTTTAATAGATACAGTTGATTTTCAATGTACTAAAACATGACATGGTGTACAATAAGGAAGCATTATGGAAAATTTGGAGGGCCTTTAAGTGCAGGAAGCATGATGTACAATAAGGAAGCATCATGAAAAATGGCTTGATAAGTTTGGAGGGCCTTTAAGTGCAGCTCAAGCATCCCCCATCCCATTCCTACTCCAAGTAGTTTGGACCAACGACATCACATCCACTTCCACTGAGCCCACCCTTGGGATAAAATTAGATCTTTTTGAAAATACTCTATTAGGTTTTCTATGTATTATATTCTATTCCTGTTATGAGCTGAAAAAGTAGTAAATAATCATGATTCCAACTACTATTTAAACATCCTAATAGCATATGCATTTACTATTCAAGCAATGCTAGATTGAGTTGGACTAGTTGAGTTGGGCTGCAGGATAAACTCAACCTCTAGTGGCATGCTGTAGGAAGAGGATAATGGGTTAAATGTTGCAGCACATGTCTCCTGCCATCTTTAGGAGCCAAAAGCCTTGGCCACAGCCTCCGTGCATGTGAATACACAACGGATTTTTGCGGTGTGATCAAACCAAAACCAAACCCAGACACCTCAAGGCTCCTTCACTGATGCCATCCGGGGGATATGGGCATTCACGTCACTCCACTTCCCCACCTATTTTCATTTCATTTTTTAAAAAACCTATTTTAAATTTTCAAGTGGCGGTAAAATCGAACCCATCTATTTTCCTGGCAATCCCAGGCTGTCCCGTAACCGCAATTAGCCATCCGCCACGTGCCGGTTCCACCCCTCCAACCATTGCCCCAATCGCTCGCTTTTTCGAAATTTGAATAACCCCACACCAATTCCAAACCACCCTCCCTTTCCCCCCAAATTACATCCCCACCATCTCCCCATGCCATTACCAAAATGCCCCCCATTTGCAACCATGCATGCGATGGTATTTTGGAAACTATCCAACACATCCTGACTTTCTGTCTACGCCTCGAACCCGCTCGCACTATACGGTTTCCGGTTTTCGCTCCCGCCTATAAATCCGCATTCGCCTCCCAAACCCTCCCTGATCCCCTCACCTCCTCCGGCGTCTCCGATCTCCGCTCGCGCATCTCGAATCGAAGAAGAAGGAGATCCGAGAAATCGCAGAAATGAGGGAGATTCTGCACATACAGGGAGGGCAATGCGGGAACCAGATCGGGGCCAAGTTCTGGGAGGTGATCTGCGACGAGCACGGCATCGACCACACCGGCAAGTACGCGGGCGACTCCGACCTCCAGCTCGAGCGCATCAACGTCTACTACAATGAGGCCAGCGGCGGCCGCTTCGTCCCCCGCGCCGTCCTCATGGATCTCGAGCCTGGCACCATGGACTCCGTCAGATCTGGCCCCTTCGGCCAGATCTTCCGTCCTGATAACTTCGTGTTTGGACAGTCCGGCGCGGGTAACAACTGGGCCAAGGGGCATTACACCGAGGGTGCCGAGCTCATCGACGCGGTGCTTGATGTCGTCCGCAAGGAGGCCGAGAACTGCGATTGCCTCCAAGGTTTGTTACTTCGCTTCGGTTTTGGGTTTTTTGCTGGAAATGTTTTGTTTAGGCTTTGGATTTGATTTATGCGGAATGTGCATGCAATTTGTCGAGATCTGTCGTTGTGCAATTTGTTCCGAGGCGTTATTTTGGGAACGGCTTACTTTTTTTTTTGTTACTCCCTTTCTTCGGATTTAATATGATCATAATGAAAATTGTTGTTTTTTAAGGAAATGGGTTCCTGGTCTCATGATTTTCCACCCCAATGCCTAGCGGTTAAAGCGGAGAGTTTTCCGTTGAGAATCCTGAGACATGATGCGCATTTTGCTGCTACGTGATCCCATCATATTTGTTGATAATTCAACGGCAGAAAATCACTTTTGTTGATAATTCTAAGACAAAAAGTAAATGCCCAGTATTTGAAGTGGAAATTGGGAATATAAAGAGAGAGAGACAAGCCAGTAAGGCGCCTTTTGACTGGTCGGAATTTTAGGGGTGATATACTTTTCGGACACAGATTTTCTGCTTATGCTGACAATAAATTCGGACGGAGGGAGTATTACTTTTATTTTCTTAGGCATGTGCATTTTAGGTTTAGATCTGTGTCTTTTAGGGTTTGTATTACTTGATTGGAATGCAGATTTCTGCTGGTATGTGCATCATTAGATGTGAGTTAATATCAGAATGCAATTTCCTTAATTGTTTGTCATGCGATTTATGTGCTTATTTGTGGATGCTTGGAGTTTGATCATTGTGTTTCTTCTTCTGTGGTTTGTAAATTAAGTATCTGCCTGACAATTAATGACGTTGGTTGTGTTTTTGTTACGTATTAAAATCATCTTATATTCTATCTGTAATGTGAATTATCATTTTGTATACATTAAAATATAGATATTATGGATGTTTTTGATGTTTAATGCCTTTGTGGTACCAGAGAGCAAATTAATGTTAAGCATTGGCCTTTGAAGGTAGATACACATTTCTACATGTGGATGTTGTTATTGCTTTGTGCCAATTTGGTAATGCTCTCAAGGTTGTTTCATTTCAATGATCATTTTCCTGAATATCTAGGTGTGTTGGAGTTCATTCTTTGGTTTTATGGGCTTGTTTTCTTCATTTGCTTGGAATGTGGATTTCAAATAGTGCGCTTCTTCATTTTGCAATCATTTGTTCTAACGAAATTGGTTTTGGTTTTGACGTATTTTTTTATCTGACCTAAATTAGATCAGCAATAATAATACATGTTTGTTCTTTATTATTTTTTCTTTATTTTATGATGTGGCTTAAATTTGTTGTTGTCACCTTTGATTACATGCTGTAGAATAAGTTTTGCAGGTTTGACATTTGCTTGAAGATGTAAGTCGTAGTTGGTAATCAGTGTGTTCTCTTCATCATGAATATGTTATTTGTGTTCATGCAGGCCTCTGCTTAATTTTTATTTGTCATCTATTTTTTCATCACATCTTGTGATTTTTAAATGTAAACATAGCCCTTAGTTAATTGAGTGTGCATGTGTTAGTTGCTTCTGTATTATGTTTGCAGATGTTTTTTGTTCGTGCCCTTTGGTTTACAATCAAACACTTTCGGTATTTGTAAGTTTATGTTAGTTTCGCTAGTAAAAAAAGAAAGAGTATCTTTTCTTTAGATATGAGATCTGCATGGAATTTTGGAAATGTTCTGTCAATTTCATCTTGTCTCTACTGACCTGTAATCTTCTTAGCTTGTGTTTGATGAAGAATTTGTTGCTTTTTTCCAGGCTTTCAAGTTTGCCATTCATTGGGGGGTGGTACTGGTTCTGGCATGGGAACACTGCTCATTTCTAAAATCAGAGAAGAATACCCAGACCGCATGATGCTTACCTTCTCTGTATTTCCCTCTCCCAAGGTCTCTGATACTGTTGTAGAACCCTACAATGCTACTCTCTCTGTTCACCAGCTTGTTGAAAATGCGGATGAGTGCATGGTTCTTGACAACGAAGCTCTTTATGACATCTGTTTCCGTACCCTCAAGCTTGCTACCCCTACATGTAAGTTAACAAATTGCCATTTATAAGTTTGTTTACAATTGTTTAGCAAATTCTTTTATGCTGTTGACACATAAAAAAGAATTTAATGTATGACATTCTCTTATCTTGATTCAGTTGGAGATCTTAACCACCTTATTTCTGCCACAATGAGTGGGGTCACATGCTGTCTCCGATTCCCTGGCCAGCTTAACTCAGACCTTCGGAAGCTAGCTGTTAATCTCATCCCATTCCCACGGCTCCACTTCTTCATGGTTGGCTTTGCTCCATTGACCTCTCGTGGCTCTCAGCAATACAGGGCCCTGACAGTCCCTGAGCTTACACAGCAAATGTGGGATTCTAAGAACATGATGTGTGCAGCTGACCCACGTCATGGCCGCTATCTCACAGCATCTGCCATGTTTCGTGGAAAGATGAGCACAAAAGAAGTTGATGAGCAAATGATTAACGTCCAGAACAAAAACTCTTCTTACTTTGTTGAATGGATCCCAAATAATGTTAAATCCAGTGTTTGTGACATCCCGCCAAAAGGTCTGAAAATGGCTTCAACCTTTATTGGTAACTCGACCTCAATTCAGGAAATGTTCAGGAGGGTCAGCGAACAGTTCACGGCAATGTTCAGGAGGAAGGCTTTCTTGCATTGGTACACTGGTGAGGGTATGGATGAGATGGAGTTTACTGAGGCTGAAAGCAACATGAATGATTTGGTTGCTGAATATCAGCAATACCAGGATGCCACTGCTGATGATGAAGAGTATGAAGAGGAAGAGGAAGAAGTCGCAGAGTGATATGCACCTGGTGATGTTTATGGCCAACTACGTTGTTAACTGTTATGCTTGTGATGAGAGCTTTATGTATTAGCCTTATGATTGCATGTTGATGATTTTTTTTATATATTGGATTGTAAACTTCATATGGTATTTACGTAACACTGTAGGGTGTTTTGTTGCCGTGAAGAATGCAGATTGGATACTCAGGAGTTATTGTGATGATTTCTGAGTGATTTCGGTGTTGAATTTTAAATGAACACGCCTTCTAGAGCTGGTACATTGATTTATTCACGTGTTGCTTCTATTGAGCATCTTCTTTTTGATGCTGTGTTTTTTACCATGTAATTTAAATAGATCTCTTAGCGGTGAGTATTGTTGTTTATCAGTGACTTCGTCCCAGTGGGTGTTCGTTTCAGCATGGTGATTTGCAGACGATGCATGGTTTTACGTATTGGCATATTCAAATATGATAGATCATAGATATGATTCACTGTTTTTATTCGTTCTTCCTGTATGTGAAGAGGTGACAGAATTCCGATTTGAATGTTTGATTTAGGGTTGGGGCGTGATTCCACAGCGGATGTTTTGATATACTGTAGTATTTATGTTTTTTTCACTTTCAGCTGAAATACCTGTGGTCATGTTTCACGCTGGATAGTGAAAAAACCGGAATGCCAGTAAATCCACTGTGGATATTTTGGCTATTTCACCTCTTAGTGTTGAGATTTTAAGTGTTGAGAAATTATTAGGTGTCCTATCTACACCTAATAATTTTTCTTTAGTGTTAGACTAGATAGAATTTGATCATTATGAGCAAACTTAAAATCTTTGATGACCAATCAAATCAGTAATTTGCAGTGTTAGACTAGATAGAATTTGATCATTATGAGCAAACTTAAAATCTTTGATGACCAATCAAATCAGTAATTTGCAGCCTTGGGGGACTGGAATCCAATGTATACAGCCGTTAAGAAAAAAATTATATGCATCTGAACGTTCAAAAGCCTATGACGTGCCTTTAACACTAGACTGCATCTTCGTTCATTTTTAAGCTAGATACGTACAGACCTCAACTGCAGTTCTACGTATTCATCAATTTTAGGTTCTTTACACCTTAAACCACATATCAGCAACCCGTCAAAGTTAGTAGTAAATTTAAAAAATTATTAATTATATAGAGATATAATGCAGACAACGCCATCAAAGTCGTTGTAGTATAGTGGTGAGTATTCCCGCCTGTCACGCGGGTGACCCGGGTTCGATCCCCGGCAACGGCGTTTGATTTTTGGCTTTAGCTCCCGTGTCTATTGTTTTTTCTATTAACACACTTTTTTGGAAACAACCGCATCAGAGTGCAACTGCCACAGATGACTGATCCTTCTTGTCATAACAAAATAAGCTGTTCAGCATTGTAGGAATTCACCATATAATTAGCAAATAGCCCATACTCTATTGTTTACCATGAATGTAGACAAAAGATCAAAATTAGAATTGTGGCCGCATGTAACCAAACAACAGCAAACTAAGACTTATCAATAGTTCAACACTTGCAGCTCCATTTGCATATATGAAAACGCCTAAAATCTGACAAACAACCATGACAGCACACCTTAACACTAAATTAATTTAAACAGGCAGTTGGAGTTCTGGTGTTTGCATTTTAGAACACAGTCTGAAGATAGTCCACCGATTTCTTGTCCAATTGGAAAGCTTTGGTGAGCACATCGGGATGAATGTCCGGCTTAGATCCAAACACATTGTTGGCAATGGAGATTACTCCTGGGTTCTGGCTGTTGAGGGCTGCAATGGCAACAGCACTAGTGGAACCCACATTGTACTGGAAGTGTACAAGTCCCTTTGGAAAGACAAACACATCCCCTTTGTTGAGGGTCTTTGCTACAAGGCGGTTCTCCGGGTTAGAGGTGACGAAGCCGACGAGGATGCTGCCATCAAGGACGGTCACAATCTCGGTGGCCCGGGGGTGGGAGTGGGGAGGGACGAGGCCCATTGGTGCAAAGTCTATCCGGACCATTGAGATCCCTAGTGTGTTGAGGCCGGGGATCTGTGCGACAGTGGCAGGAGTAATCCGTGAGCCGAGCTGGTTCGACGTGTTGCCGGCAATGTGGAAGCCTGATAGAAAGAAGTGGTCCGGCTGGACTTGCTGTGGGTCCTTGCACACTAGGCCATTCACCAGAACTGCGTTTCACAAATGTATGACACATAACAGAGTTAGGTTTCAAATGTTTTCACTAAGTACTTATCAATGTATAGTATTGCTATGCAACTAAAGTGGAGCTTATAGTGAAGTGAATTTACCTGGGCTGTTGGCTTCTGCAACACAGAAGTCCTGCAATGGTGTTTGGTCAAAGGCTAGAGCAAGAGAGCTGGAGAGAGCCAAGAGGCCCAAAATTAAGATAGCGTTGGTACTCGCCATCTTTGGAGTTTGGACTTGTTGCGTGTTATATGGGCAGATGGAGCTAGAAATGCAGCAAGTGCTTAGTGTGGATGATATGCAAATCTATCTGTTGAGTGATGGAAGAAGCCTTTAGATGTTGCAGTTATTTATAGGAAGATACTGGGTCCCATCATATGGTTTTCATGTCTATAGTTATTCGTACATATGAATTGGTCATTGCTCCTCGCTTTAAATCACTATGTTTTCCTTAATAAAAGAAGTTGTGGGACGCTGATGCCTCTCCATTCTTGTTGTTGTCTTTTGCTGAGCCGGCTGGCTATTACGAATGACAACTTCTTATTGATGATACTGGGCTACCATTACCATGTAAGTGTTTCTAATAGGAGATAAGTCACTTCGTGATACCATATTGTATGTAGTCGAAATGAAAAAAAACAAATTATATAGTTCTATGTCGGGTAGAGGACTAGGTCTCTGAATACATTGCTTTCCGAATGTTGGCTATAATGTTGTAAGCTGCATAAAGTTTCTTCTTGTCTCAGAGTGAGCAGGGTGACAATTGAAGCGGCTACTATGCATAATCCAACAACGTTCAAACAGAAGTACACTTGACATGTTCTTTCTCTTAGGACTGCAGTCTACTTCCAGCTAAAACCTTATTTGTATTGACTAATAATCTCAGCACTTAAACCTCAAAAAAGTAAAAATCTCTGCTCCTTCTACTGAAAACCCAGTAACACAGTTAGCAGATAGCGCTTTGAACCATGTGCTAGGTCGACTCTATCAATGATAATGGCTTAGTCATGCATGCATGCAAACTCTGCAAGAGTTAGGATTTGCACGGTCATCTGGTTCACGAGGAGATCAATGCCTTATGAGTACTGCTGATTCTTGCTCAAGTCTAGAAGTAATTTCTTCTGATCCATTTAACTGCCTAAATAAAATCAATCTCGTCTGTATTTATGACCCCTTCGTCCATATGACAACTTCTACCCAGAAAATGAGATCTATTTTTGATACATCAGAAACTGAGTTCTATTGGTGTAAAACATGTTTACGCGTGTTTTTTTATTAGCGAAGCTATTACTTATTTGGATTAAAGCGAAGATATAAATGTCTTATGGATTAGAAGGAATATAATAAATCTAGTCTGCTGACTTGCATTCAGATTTTGCTTAATTAAATACTCCTTCCGTCCCCTATTAATAGCTACATCTAGAAATACACTGATTTTTATTGAATGGTGGGCACATATGTGGCTTAGAGAATGGTAAACGCCAGATGAATTGCAAGAAGTTTTTGAGATGTTACTTTTACAGTGCCCAGCATTGAGTCAACTAATATGATGCAAGCATTTTTTTTCTCCCAAGGTACAGCTATCAATATGGAATCGGAGGGAGTAGTATTGTAATTAGTTTCAAGTACGAACTAGGGCATTGCCAAGAAAAAGAATGAATTAGCGGATTAAAAAAATAACTCTTCAATATATACAAGCTACTTAACCAATATTCCAGAAATCCATTCCAAATTTCCTCTATCATTCAGAACTATATAGGAGAACGAAAATTTTAGAGGTTACTAATGTTCGAGTGTTCATATAATGAACTATCAGAACAGGCTTAGCTTCCATGATAATCCAACCTTATCTATTGGCTATAAACAGGATCAAACCTCTCCAACCGTCAGATTCTAATCCAACAAAGGCATATGACAACAACAAGAAGAAAGATCTCAGCCATCCACTGACAACAGAACCTTTTAGTTTTAGATGATTCTTTTTCATGTAATCTCTGACTCTTGGTCTATAAAAGGCGAACAATGCAGCTGCAAGACAATCTCAATGAAAAGTTGTTTTATTGTGCCTCAATTCTCGTCTCTATTTCTCTTTGCTTCTATCTGCCTTTTGTTTTACATTGGCAAATTGTAGATCGTATGGAGCGTGGTGACTGGTGAAGGATGTCGTAATAATTAATTGAACCAAGTACCATAACCTTTGGAAAAAGTTGCATTGTTGAAGCTTACTCCAACTATGGTCTATTGCCAAATTCAAACCATATAAATTCTAACATCCAAATGAGCAATCCATCATTTCAACAAAAACTACGAAACCAAAATAACAAACACACACCAAAGGTGAACAATAATTGTAAGAGTTACATGCATTACAGAAGAATGGGCACTCCGTTAACCATCTACACTTTCAAGAACGATCTAAAAGGCTGCTTGGAGATATTCCACCACTTTCACATCCACCTGAAAGGCTTTGGCAAGCACAGCAGCGTCTATATCTGGCTTCGAACCGAACACAGTATTAGCTATGGTGATCACTCCGGGGCTCTGGCTGTTGAGAGCTGCAATAGCCACGGCGTTGGAAGAGCCAACATTGTACTGGTAGTGAACAAGTCCATGGGGGAACACAAACACATCTCCTTTCTGAAGGGTCTTATAGATGTGCCTATTTTCAGGGTTTGAAGTAACAAAGCCCACTAGCAGAGTGCCTTCAATGACAGTGAGGATCTCGGTGGCTCGTGGGTGTGTGTGTGGTGGGTTGGTGCCCCATGGTGCGTAGTCCAACCTGACCATGGAGATGCCCATGGTGTTCAGCCCTGGTATCTGGGCCACATTCACTGGTGTCACCTTCGACCCAACGGCGTTCGATGTGTTTCCTGCGGTTTGAAGCCCCGCAAAGAAGAAATGGTCAGCCTGAACCATCTTCGGATCCTTGCAGGCCAGTCCATTCACCATCACTGCCCACAATAACGTAAGATATGAGATTAGTTTTGATTAACATGGTAATTTTGCAATTACATTTCAGTTAGTTTTCATCGAGTAAACAATGATGATCACGTAGTAATATAGTAGTACCTGGGCTGTTGAAGTCTGCAACACAGAAATCTTGCAAGGGGGGGCTGTCATAGGCGATGACAAGAGCGGAAGATAGAGCAAAGAGACCCAAAAGGAGGAGATTGGTGGCCATGATTCAGACAGAAATGAGCAAGGGATTTGAATGAGAAATGTAGCAAAGCTTCCAATGAGTTTAGTAATAGAAGGGAAATCCTGAGATTGGATGATGAGTTGATGAAATAAGTTAAGAGTTGCTATTTATACATTCTGTGATGCATCATGAAGTGAGTTGCATTCGTATGTCCTTTTGTTAATTGGATGACTAATGAATAATAACTAGACTTGTTCTCCTAACTTGCCAGCCGACCGTTTTGTTTGCATATGTGACGGGTAACATTTGTACTACTAACTAGTGATAACCCATTAGTAGGATGCCGGCTATATGGGTCCCCAACGCCATTTGGAAAAGAAGTAGCAATTGCTGATGAACTTGACTAGGTAAGAGTGTAGCCCAGTAGGACCATTTCTTTTTTGGCTGGGAATAGTATGACCATTCCATTTGGTGGTCTTTGGCTAGCAGAGCGTAGAAACAAAATGCTAATATCATATCAGGGCCTATATAACTTTGATTAGAGATAATAACATACATGAACATGTGATTAAATTATGGCTGAGATTGCTGCCTTACCTTCCAATTGGCATTAGACCATTGTCCCATTCCCATCTCCAGACTGGGCCAATGAGGCCAACTTCCTGTCGCACTAAAACTGTAAAGCCAGTCCATTAAAATGTCGTGGGCCTGGAGATTCTCATTTTGCTAATTGCTATACGGTTGGTCTGGAGCTTGGGCCTTGTAGCACCTAAACTCCATATGTGGGCCGATCTGGGCTCAACTAGATGCCCCTCCGCGTGTGGGCCCAAACCTTCTCCGACCGTTCGACGCCGCCAGGCCCAGGAGCACCCGACAGTCTCCCTCTCCTAGGCCTGAGTTCGATTTGCTGCTGTGCCACGTTGCTTACGTGTTGATTTGCCCCGGAGGGAGGAGCTTGAAGTCAGAAGTTTTCCCTGTGGATTTGAGGTGAGTTCTGATCTGGGTGTTCATCCTGATGGTAGGTACTTGTTTACTTCTAACTTGTTATTTTTGCAATGACCTTTGTGTTTAGTTTTGCTGATAATTCTCGGACATGGGTTGACAGTAAAGAAGTCTAATTTTTTACTGTTGAGATGTTTGATTTCGGGAATAGCAGCAATTGGGTTTCACTGTGGGACAGTTCGGTAGTGAAAACAGGAAACAAAATTAAATGGAAGGTGATCTGGGTTGGACGATAATCCGTTATATGTTGAATAAATTTAGTGTGTGGGTGGCAAAAACAGAAAAAAGTTTGATAATACAGGAACTTGTTATGATGTTGATTCTTTTCCACTTTTGGGTGTGAGGTGACTACTTAGTCGATAGAATTGCAGACAGTCTGTGTTATGATCCTATTTTAATTAGGATTAGGATTAGGATTAGCCTACTCCTATGTCAATTAGGATTATAGCTTAGGGTATATCTTATGTCAATTAGGATTATGATTTAATAGTCTATAAATATGTAAAGGGATCTTCCCTACTCAAGAACCAAATCAATGATCAATGGCATAGCTTATTTTCTAGTTTAGTTATTAGTCTTTCTTAGTCTTAATCCTACTTTTCTCCCCTTTCTTCTACGATGGATTCCTATGTAGATGACGTTCTACATCATTGGTATCAGAGCATTCGTTCCTACGGACCATTACACATGCAACATGTCTTACAATCACTTAAAGCCAAGTGGAAGCAAGAAGATGAAGAGAGGTACGCATACCAGAAGCGACGATATGAAGAGACGCACGCCCAATGGCAACTCGGGCAGGACCCTGTCCTGGTTTCGAGTGCCGCCGTCATGGCTGCTGTTGTAGACACTCCACTGCCATCGCAACTTCCTGTGGAATTATGAAGACAACTTGGCAAAGTTGAAGCAAGATATCGATGATATCTTCGACGAGCAACGAACGGCACTCCAGAAAATTTTCATATTGCCAGTTCATCCGTTGCCGACTACACCCGAACCTACTGCGGAAGTCTAGTCCATCCTCCTCCTTCCCACGTCAGCAGACGTCGATGGCACTGTTGCAAAAACGCTCAGAGGAATCCTTCCGGCCACTGTGACAAAAATGCCCGGAGGAATCCTTCCGGCCAAGATGACGGTGACATCTGGCCTGCCTGCCTTAAAGCTGTGGCCTTCTTCGAGTGGCTCTGCTGTCGACCCTGGTGGGAGTATGGTGGCTATAGATCTGGGACCGTCAGATCCGCCGCTGCCTCCGCCGAAGCCACCTCCGTTGAAGGTGGTCTCTGTCCGGCTTCCACTGCCACTAAAGGCCCCGCCTTTAGGCTGCCCAGCTTGTCTCCGACAGCGTGCTTCAACTTCCGTCGCCGTCGCCGCCGCCCATCGCCGCCGCCCATTGTGTGACCTTGGGTACCATCGCCGTCACCAGGTTGTTTCCACCACCGCTGTCGTGCTGCTGCCGCCTCATGGGCCTCTGCCTCCACCAGAGCCACCCCCATTCTGGCTGTCGGCGAAGTTCAACTCGTCGCTCTCGTGCTGCAGTCACCGCGGCCAAAGCTTCTTCTTTTTCTGTCACCGACGTCACCTTCTGCAATTTCGACTCTGTCTCCGCTTCCGACGAAGGCCAATCGCCACTTGCCGGCTTCCTTCAGCCGCCAACGAACGATCCCCGCCGGATCTGCCTCCACCGCCTCCAGAGCCACCACCTTCAGCGTCGGCGTCGTCACCCTCCGGCCCACAAGATCGACGTCGGCATCGTCACCGTCCCATCCGACCATGGCTTCCTTTCCCTCGTCATTGTCACCTATCTGGTTTGTGGGTTGAGGAAGACGAAGGGCAGGGGTTCTTTTGTTGGGATGATCCACAAGTGGACCGGACCGTGATGGCTCAATCTTAGTTCAAGTTGTGGGTTGGTTCAGCAGCCATAAAAAAAAATCAGGCAGGTTTTGTGTGGGTCATCCATCATTGGTTCACCCGCATGCTCTACGCTAAATGGGTCCACTCAATTATGAATCTAGGTGCTTAGAATTAATCTACAAGAGCTTTCGTGGGTTTTCACGCATTTCGATGAAGTTGTGTTTTCGCATTCCTCCCATTCGCTTTAAAAATGACAAGAGCACCTCGAGGACTAGGTGATGCGGAAGCATTGGTGGAATGTTATGATCCTATTTTAATTAAGATTAGGATTAGGATTAGCCTACTCTTATGTCAATTAGGACTATAGCTTAGGGTATATCCTATGTCAATTAGGATAATGATTTAATAGTCTATAAATATGTAAAGGGGTCTTCCCTACTCAAGAACCAAATCAATGATCAATGGCATAGCTTATTTTCTAGTTTAGTTATTAGTCTTTCTTAGTCTTAATCCTACTTTTCTCCCCTGCCTTCTACGATGGATTCCTATGTAGATGACGTTCTACATCGGTATGTTAAGTAAACATTTAATATTGTATGATTTTAATGTAATCATTTAAGAATCTGTAACTCCTATGAAAACAGTGTAAAGTTTCTAATGAACAACCAAACACTTTTGTTTTTCCACTGGTTTTTCTTTCTTCTGGATTCTCTTTTCTTTCTCCTGCTTTCTGCATGTCCCATTGCAGTCTTCAAATGCATTTGATAAGGAAATTTTGAGGTGTGGTGGGCTAGAGAGTTCATTTGGCTTGATCCTACTTTAAGGGCCAGGAGTTATACGCTCTTCAGCTCATTACCTGAGGTACTCCTGGATCACGACCAGAAAAACTTTGACTTTATCTGTTTTTCTACAATTTCAATCCTTATCTTGACTCCACTTCTGTTCGTCCGCTGTTGTTATATTTCTTCTTACTGAATACTGCCTCCAAATTTCGAGGATAAGCTCTGGTGATGAGGAAAATGATTAAGAAATGGCTTTTTAAATTAATAAATTAAGAGGTTATAGCCTAGAATTGTTTATGTTTCTTCCTCAATTAGGATGGAATCTTTCTTGTTGAGAATTGCAATATTGAAGCTAAGGTCGAAGTTGATAAATGACGAGCTAAAGAGAACTTTAGATCTCACTTTAGTTTATTTTCCAGTATCATATATAATTATATTATCTTTTTTGCATAGAAAGCTTTTTTATCATGTTATGCCGACTTTTCTTTATTCTTATGGTGAAAGAGAATGACATAATATTAGGGAGTAAAATTATTTTGATCCAACTCAGGTTGAAATTTGCTATTGAAATTGCAGCTTGTGACGAGGTTTTGTGATTACCAGAAATGCAAAGAAGAATATTTTGGAACATCTCCCTTCTAACATCCGCCTTACAGCCATTCCAGCGCACACCCCATCTTCCTGTTTTGCACCGTATTGTGCAGGCAATATAGATACATCCTATGCTGATATTTCTAAAGACTCGGAAGCCATTTCCAACTCCCATGAAGGTGCTCATACGAAGAGCTAAAGAAAAGAAGATCAACAGGAAAGAAAATCCTTGTCGAATACTTGAACCACCTGACGATGGGCTACTTGTTTCAGAACTTATTGAAGTTGCTGACCAAGTCAACAGGGCGAGGCTGACATTGCTAGATGGGATGTCTAAGCTCGTCAATGTTGTGGTTCCTGTGAATTGATGCAGGTATCATCCGCTGGAATTGAACTTTAAACCCAACAAATATGTCCTCGTTATGAATTCATCAGGTTTTGCCATGAAGTTCATGTTGGGAATGTGGGCCATGAAATACGAACCTGCTTGGGCCCTAAAAGCGGATCAAGGAGTGCAAAACAAGTGTGGAAAAAGGGTTAAGTTGAAGATGTTGCTCATCTCCCCTATTGCTTTCACCTTCATGGCAGGGTGGGTAAGCCAAGAGTCAGTCACAAGGAGAGAGCTCAAGTACATAGGTTGCCAGCCATATTGGAGCTCTGTATACAAGTTGGTCTCGACCTCAAGGATTACCCAACTGTGAGAAGAACCAAACCTGTTTATTCAATTGAAGGAAGAATGATCGATTTTGAGCCTTTGGTTGAAGGACCACAAATTGCAACAACCAATTCGGCCATTCAGTTTGGTGATATGGAAAATGAGACTAAAAGCCCTGGTGAAGTGGCTACAATGACAATGGAGTCTTGGTTCAGAATGCGGGAGGGAGCTAAGCTAATGATGGAGAAATATAGTGTCAAAACTTGTGGGTACTGCCCTGGGGTTCAAGTACGCCCTAAGGACCACAAAGTGAGAATGTGTAGGGCATCCAATCACCAGTCTTGGAAAGCTTTACATGCATGGCAGGAGGCAACTATTGATGATCTTGTTGGCCCCAATTATGTATGGCACATGCATGACCCTCAAGGACCAGCTTTGGCTAATGAACTGAAAAGGTATTATGGCAAGGCCCCGGCAATAATTGAGCTTTGCGTGCAGGCTGGTGCACAGGTTCCTAAGGAATACCGAAGTATGATGAGATTGGATGTCATGCCTCCTAGTCGGGATGAAGCTGATCTTGTTGTGTGAATATAAATTGTGTGACTTTATTGTCATGGAAGAAATTTTCATACATCTCCACCATGAAGCAAGGACAGAGGACTTCCAAAAGAAGCAAGTAAATTTTCTTTCTAATTTTTGAATTATCCATTGGTGAAAATGATATTAGATATCCAATTATATGTGCTGTTGGCCTTTTTTTCAATAGTAGGAGATTTACATTACATCTTGGCTGGAACTATTGCAGCCCTTATCTCCAATGAAGCTTTGGAAAAAAAGGCTGTGTTTTTTCTTTTCTTTTTTTTTTTAAAAAAAAAAATTCTGATGAAGTGCTTTTTCTAGGCTTTGATGATATGTACAACTAGTCGTATTGTGAAATAGTGCATCTTTTTTGGTAGTTAGTAGGAGAGGAAGAAGTGTTTTTTGGATTTAGAGACTGGGCCTTTTTTCTGAAAATATATGGAATTTAGAGCTGTCTTAGTGAAGAAACATCTTGCTTTTCTGTATGTATCCATTAGTCTAATGGGTCTTCTTTTATCCGCTTTGATCCTTTATTTTTATAGAAGTTTTTAGAAACTACACTAAATTGAAAAGTATGACATGTTTGAGCTAAGCACCAGAACAAGTTTTCCTTACATAATCTTAACTTTTTTTGTTTCGTAGCTCCTACACAAAATTATCCATGATTCAGTCTGCTTATTTGCTTTATAAAACGTAATATCCGGTTGTAATGATATTCAATTGAAGTGAGGAATTCACAACAATTTTACTGCTATTTATTTTGATTGGGTTCGAATTACTTTTCTTCAAGCTTATCATTTTTGCTATCAAATATAGCAGGTTGATGCAGTTAGCAATCATGTAATTGGGTTCCTAGCTGCATTTTGCATTTGCAGCCACCCGATTGAATCATCAATACCTGCTCTGTGTGTAAGATCTGCAGATTGAATTCATAGCTGACGACCTATTAAATATACAAAACTACTGTCTGATGGAACTAAAATTCTGGGCAATGTAAATATTTTCTCTTACATATGATCTGAACGTGTACCTGTAAACTATAAAAGCGGGTTGATCATGTTTACTTTGTTACAAAATGCCTGTTCTCTGCATGTATGTCATAAAGATTTCTATATAGGAGATAGTTTATTGTAGTTTAACCATCGACAATGGTCTAATCTATGGTTAATTTGGGGAGTAAGATACAAGCCTAACCATATCAAACCATGTAGTCTTTGATATTCTATATGCGGTCTTTGTCATTCTAGTTTCATCAAAATGCAGATTGCAGATAATAGAAGCTTTTTCCTGCTTACTCCCTGCTCTGATTAATTAAATGAAGAAGGTAATATGTTAACCTTGTCATATGTTTTTTGCAGGAGATTCCCATTGCCTGGATAAACATGTTGCTGATTTTAAAACCTCCTATGTTTTTTTTTGTTTAGTCCAGTAATCATTTTATTTGCAAATTACGTGAGTCTCTAAAATGAGATTGCATTTTTTTATAGTTTGAGTGAATGAATTTTCTCCAAGGACAAGCTTGTAGCGGAGGAGACATTCTTTGCAGGGTTGCATATACCGGACTCAAACAGGTGCAAACCACATAACAAGACTCAACTGGCTAGGCATCTTCACAGTCCAGATGAAACCCAATACCCTCCCCAGTGCAAAGCTGAGATCCTGGCCATCCTACAGGCCTCGCTCTAAATTTGACTTGTTTGCCTCCAACCTGGTCAATTGTCGCATAAGCAACTGAGCAAGGTACTCGACTAGGGTCACATGTTCATGTTTCTTGCTGCTCCCATCTATTGCTAGTTCAACATGGGCCATGCCAATGCTGTTGCACTTGTTTAATAAAACCAAACCTGGTAGTGATCGCCGTCACAATGCTATGTTTGGATAGAAACCACCCATGCCATATGAAGTTTTGGTCAGGGCATTTCATGTGGACGAGAGGATGGTTGATTACCTTAAGTCCCAGCTCTAAATGGACATGTAGATATATTTGTTTGCTACATATTCTTATATTTTTTCTACAATTTTCTTTTGATGGGAGGGCAGCCTCTGGAGGTGTGATTAATTCCGTTATTTATGATCCATTATCTATAAATAATGGGATATTGATAGTGATGTGGTGCACAGGATTAATACGAGGTGGGTAAAGTGGAGGGCAGCCTCGGGAGTGTTGTGTGTTAGGCGTGTCCCGAAAAGGCTAAAGGCAAGTTCTATAGGACAGCCATTAGGCCTGCAATACTCTATGGAGCGGCTTGTTGGGCACCAAAGAGGAGTCATATAGATAAATTGAATGTAGCTGAAATGAGAATGTTAGGTTGGATGAGTCGAATAATTAGGAGAAATAGGATTAGAAATGAACATATTCGGGAGAGTCTAGGAGTAGCTCATTTAAGGGAGAACCCGAGGGAATGTAGGTTGCGTTGGTATGGGCATGTGCAAAGAAGACCATTACATGCCCCTGTGAGAAGATTAGAAGGGATACATGTAAACGATACTAAAAGAGGGAGATGGAGACCTAAGAGAACTTGGATGGAGTTAATAAAAAAGGATTTGACTTTACTATATCTTACAAAAGAGGTAGCCCAAATCAGGCCTGAATGTAGGAGTAAGATCTATATTGCCGACCCCAAATAGTTGTGAAAAGGCGTTACTTGATTATGATAATGATTATGAATTTTCTTTTGATGGGAGACCAACTAACACACAGCCTAGAGGCCAAAGCTACACAATGTCTACACAATGTCTTTTTGATAAAGCTAACTGCATGTATGCATGTTTACTTGATGCCTGAGTGATATATTACTGATTTGCTATCTTATTAAATTATTGTAAGATCAACTGCCAGTAATTAATCAATTCCGAGAAGCAAGATTTGGACTGTAAAAAATGTTAGTGAAGGACAATCATAATTTATTTTATAGATTCAATAATTATTTAAGATAGAGGTATCAGGTACTGCCCTAATGCTGGACTAATAACCATAAGCACTGTTTAGAAGTTGTCAGAGCACTACTAAAAATTTACAACATACTAAATGTTAATATCAATTGTTGGCCAAGATTGACACCCTTGTACATTCCACCATTAGTGTTCTCTTTCTTTGTTTTCATCTTTTTGTAAGATGGTACTCCGGGCTATTCATGGTTCACCATTTTCCTACCGGATCTCCATGATCTGTATACAAAAAGTTCATGGTTCACCATTTTCCTACCGGATCTCCATGATCATCTGTATACAAAAAGTTTCATAATTTTACAGAATTTGAGAAATACATAAAGAGATCATTTTTCGACATTGTTCCTTAACTTGAATCAGTAAAGAAATTCATTATTCGTTTTTTTAGGTTCATAATAATTTCAATCTTGGATCAGTAATATTCTTATTTTCCTCACAATATTATAAATATGCGACCACGAACACTCCAACCCTTCATTGTTGAATGTTGGTAAGTGATGATGTCAACTTGATTAGAGGAAATATTTCAAAAGACCGAAGTTGATAGTAGAAGAGTTAAAAGAGGGTTTCAAGTTCTTCCTATCCAAATTTAGCAAAGGAAGAAAGCTTGTGGCCATATCTGGTCTCCATGCAGAAGTTACTCTGTGAGATTTTATATATACGGATTTAGTGGTTGGAAAAACTTTCAGAACGATATTCGAATATTTGACGCTTACAGCATTGGATTAAAACATGTCTTCCAAAATTTGCATACTACTTTCCTGAAATTGGATATATTAGCTGCAAATAAAAAGGAGAGATTGTGGCTTTCCATGTGCTGGATGGTGTTCGAATTGAATGGCTGGTTTTAATCATTTGTTATGTTGAATCCGATCTTTAAAGAATGTTATTGCTGTAAACGCCTACATTACTAGCATGCGTTTTGATCAAACCATTCTGTTTTTCAGTTTTATGTAGGGGAATTTATATAAAAAATCATGAAAATTTTTTTTTTTACCAAAATGTGGCACTGTAGCAAATATTTACCGAAATGGTGTTCTGACACGCGGGCGCTTGCGTGGCTTTTTTTTTAAAAATTAACCCAAAAGGCGTCGGGCGTCGGTTGAACCGACGCCTCCTGAGAGGCGTCTGTTCAACCGACGCCTTTTACTACCTTAACGAAATAAATTCTTTATAACAGAAAGGCGTCGGTTGAACCGGTGCCTTTCTCTTATAACATAAAGGCGTCGGTTCAACCGACGCCTTCCTTTATGAAGGACGGAAAGGCGTCGGTTCAACCGACGCCTTTCATTTCGTATATAGCCCGCGCGGGCTCGGTCTCCTCCCCACCGATCCCTAACGCCGCCGCCGTTGTTGCCTCCCCTTGCTCTCCGCCGTCGCCACCGCCGTTGGTCGCCGTCGCCGTCGCCGTCGTTCTCTTCCCCTCGCTCGCCTCGGCCTCCGTCGTTCTCCTCCCCTCTCTCGCCGCCGCAGCCGTTCTTGCCCCACCGACGCCGCCGCCGCCGTCGCGTCGTTCTCCTCCCCTCGCTCGCCTCGGCCCCCGTCGTTCTCCTCCCCTCTCTCGCCGCCGCCGCCGTTCTTGCCCCACCGACGCCGCCGCCGCCGCCGTTCTCGCCCCACCGACGCCTCGGCCAGTCGTCACCCTGCCTCGCCACTGTCTCGTCGCTCCATCTCACCGGTAATATACGTTTAATATCCGTTTAAAATACATATGATTTTATTGATTTAGCTTTTGTATGGTTTGAAAATAATTAGCTAGTGTTTGTTAATTGTTTTGTGAGAAAAGATGGCGGGAGAAATGGTTCCGTTTGTGTTAATGTACGGTGGTAGAATTGATAGAGGTGAATACGAAGGCGGTGAAAGCGTAGGATTATTGATTAATAAGCCAAGTACTTACGATGAACTAGAGATGCAAGTGGTCAATAAATTGGGATGGGATCAAAGATTGTGGAAAATTCGTATGAAGTACAAGATGCCTGTTTTGGGAACAAGGACTACCGTAATACCAATTGATGATGATAATTCTATGCATGTCATGCTCCATTTTGCGCCTCGTGTGTTTAGCTTCGAGCTATTTATAGAAAAAGAGGCGCGCATGCCTAGGTTTGCAAATGACGGCGAAGGCAGAAGTAGGAGTGCTCGCAGAAATAGGTCGAGTGTAAATTCTAGAGGAAGGCGTGTGGAAGATAATGAAGAAGATGATTTGTCTATATCACTAGCGTGCAACGAACCTCAACTTTCGCCGAGTTGGAGGTAAGTTTATTTACAAAATGTAGTTTGACCATTCAACTTACGATTAAGTGAATTGTTTATTTATGATATAAGTTTTGTTTTGAATAATTTAGGCACATATCTCAAGCTCATGAAGCGATGAATCTTGGCATGGCACGAGGTGGTGAATGGTTTGACACACAAACATCATTTCGTAACCCCTATACTTACCCTGGTTCAAGTGGTTGGCAAGAGGGAAATATTAATGAGGAAGAGGATGGGGAAAATGATGAGTGGGTGCCTAATTCACCTGAGGTTAATGTTGAAGATGTACGAGGAGAGGATAGTGTACAAGAGATGGTTCAAAATGAGGGAGATGATTTGGTGGATATCACAATTGCTACGGATAACTTGGATGATTTTGAGGAGGAATTGCCTTACGAGGAGGAGCCCACGTGGGCGCGACTAACTGATGAAGAAATAGATGGGGCAATAAATCGGGGTTTGCATGAGGAGACATATCATGAGGAAGCAATATGGCATTGCTGTGTGTTGCTCGACTGTGGGAATTGATTGGAATGAAGTGTACTTGCACCTTCTTGGACGGGTACCTCCACGCGAATCATTGAAAGGACGAACTAGGGTCAGTTTATTGTGGTTGAGAGAGCAGTTCAGTCCGCTACCGGAGGATGCCACCAAAATTGAGGTCGAGCAATATGCAAGGGCGTATTTACTCTATTTACTTGGTAGCACTATATTTGCCGATAGCAGCAGCAGTCATGTACACCCCATGTATCTCCTCTTGTTAGAGGATTTGTACAGTGTGGGACAGTATGCATGGGGCAGTGCCACCCTCGCTTACCTGTACAGAGAGTTTGGAAAAGCTTGTCAATCAAGCACATCAGGGATTGCCGGGTGCGTCACCCTTGTCCAGGTAAACCATCAATTATCTTTGACTAGTATATTTTTCATCAGTATAACATTTGATTCATGTTGGGTGTGTATGTGGCAAACAGTTATGGTCGTGGGAGAGATTGCATGTTGGTCGTCCAAACATTAGGAGCACTCCACTAGATGGTTTATCACCGTTAGGAGTTCGGTATGTGTTATTTATTAAAGGTATTTGATGATGTTATATTTTAGATAATTTATTCCTCATCCTCGTTATGTTAGGTGGAATGCGAAGAAGACAAAAACTGTGAATCCTGAGAGTGTCTTGGCGTTGTATAGATCGGAATTGGACTATCAATGATCCGGCCAGGTATTACTCCTTTATATTGCATGCTTTATGAATATGACAAATGTACATTTCACCAAAAAGTAAAGTATCATATTCATATGTTGTGTAGGTAATATGGCAACCATATCATGATGATGTGTTAGCACAATTACCTGGAATTTGTACGGATGGAGCGCATGTGTGGCTATCTAGGACGCCGCTTATATGTGTGGACATCGTCGAGATGCATGTTCCGGATCGGGTCATGTTACAATTTGGATTAGAACAAGTTTTCCCCCATCTTCTGGTTGAGTTCATTGAACGAGTATCGCGCCGAGGCCGAGGTAGTTTTGATTGGAGGTCGCATCATGCGGCCTACATTACTAGATGGGACGACCGAACGATCACTCTCGTTCAAGGGGAGCCTGCTATGACTGAGCGAGATGCATATATGAGATGGTATTTGAGCATCACTATGAGACTTATAATGCCACCCATGCATGAGCCGGAGATGTTATATCAACCAAGAGGCGACACTGAGCGGGCGTTGGTGAGTATCATTAACTTCATATTTGATTTTATTCACTAGTATTTTGTAATGAGTAGATAACATACCTGTGTTTTTCTTTCTAGCTTACTCTTGCACGACAGACATTTGATCAGACGGAGGGAGCTTTGGTGGACCGATCATATGAGAGCTTGCTAGCGGCCTGTCAGACGCTACACGATCGCTCTGGACATGTTCTTGCGAGTTTGCCATTGCTTCGACCAGTTGTTACTGAGATTCCAGGATTGGAGGTTGTTCCAGAACCCGACATTCTGACATCATCAGCTGACACGAGAAGTTTTACCCCATCACCTGTTGTTCCAGATGCCCCGCTGGAGCAAGTTGAGAGGCCTCTTTCTTCGAAAGTATATACTCGGCGACAGCGTGCACTTCGTGCTCAACGTCAGGCAGCTTCATCTTCAGATGCTTTACCTGACGTTGAGCCTGAGGATATTCCAGTTCGAGAACGAGGACGGGGTAGGAATAGGTTGAGGAGAATTGAATAAACACTTCTTGTAATTTTATAAATACATTTGTAATAGTTTGATGTGGTGTAATATATTTTGTATATATTTTGTGTCATGTCTGTTGTATTATCAGAAAAAATTTATCTTGTTATCATGTTGTGATGTTGTATTGTCAGGTTGTGATGTGTGTGTATTATTAGGTTGTGAAAAATTGTAGATTTCGTCCAAAGGATAAAGTGATTTGAATTAAGTGTCGAAAAGGCGTCGGTTCAACCGACGCCTTTCCGTTATAAAGGAAGGCGTCGGTTCAACCGACGCCTTTCAAAAAAAACTTAATTTTGAATTAAGTGTCGAAAATGCGTCGGTTTAACCGACGCCTTTCTGTTAAACCGACGCCTTTCTTTTATCTGTAATAAGAGAAAGGCGTCGGTTCAACCGACGCCTTTCGGGCCGGTTAAAAAAAAAGCCACGCAGGCGCCAGCGCGGCCGCTGGCGCCTGCGTGGCTTGTCAGAACACCATTTCGGTAAATATTTGCTACAGTGCCACATTTTGGTAAAAAAAAATTTTTTATGATTTTTTATATAAATTCCCCTTTTATGTATGTTCCTGTTCTCTTCCTGTATATTTTCCATTTCAAATTACCATTTGACCGGATATTTTTTTCTTGGTTGATAAGATTGCATTTCATCAAATTGGTTTTTAGCAATCATAATTGCCCAAATTGAAAGCCTCTTCTTAATTAACCTGTATTATGCCCGAAATGAATGACTTGCGTGTATTCCCATTTGCTAAATTCAAGTATCATGAGTTTGACTGTAACAGTATCAATCATTACCAGATATCAGCACTATTTTACGAATTAGAAGAACTCCAATGCATGTCTAATCTCGTCCAAACCAAATTGCAAATGTGGCCAAAATTCATTCAACAGAGAAATTCACTGTTTTAGTCAAACAGCTCAACCACCTCAACAAAGACACAACTCCTACCAAGCACTGACCAAGATGATGTAAAAGGAAAGGTTGAGGAATTCCATCTTTACCTAAAATCCAAGACCATCATACTCAAAGCTATTCTCAAATTTCTTTTGGGTGATTGCCAAAAAATATGTTTCGGCCATCGAATGCTGACAACAGGAACGATTTATGTACAATTATTCTCCATTAGTTCTAAATGCCTTATGCTCCTCTAAAGAAACAAAGGAACACACACGTTTTTTTTTTGCAAGGCAATCCAAGATTTCAAGATAATAATCTTGATTTGGGCTAAAAGTGACTGATTTGTTTTGCTAGCAGGCTAAAAGTGACTGATGACTATGAGTCTCGTTCAGAATTTCTTAAGGGCATTTGGCACTAACATAAGGTACTCGATTGAGAAGGCATTTCAGACATGACCATGATTCATCAACTGTATGTTCTCTGTTAGAGTTGATGTTTCACTGTTTAATACAACGTCTCACATAGATATATCCAGGAGACATATGCCACCGGAATTTGACTCGGAACTTTTCGTTTCTACGTCACAAGTATGCAAGCACATGCTCTTCTTTTGCATTTTGCCACATGCAATAAGATATAGATGGAAGATGAATAATAGACAAATAGTGTACAACTTTACAGGATAAGAAACTTAATCAGATCATTTGGCATCTCTAAACTGGTCCAGAAACCCGTAGAAGAAATCAAATTTCTGGACTCTAGCGTGGACCCCAATTTCAAAGTCTTCCGAGGCAAGTGAAACTCCTACCTGCCAAAGGGTGGGTTCGAACAAGTCAAAAATGTTTGGTAACATATTGTGAAAGGCCAAACAAATTTAAGTCTCAGTTTCTTGTTGCTTGTAACGTGTAACAGCATTGCATATGCATGTGGAATATCCGTTTATTATGCAAAGGTGGTGAGCCACGTCATTGAGGTTAAATTCCAGTTTGGATGGAAATTTTGAGAAGCTTTTTCGTGTTTTTTTTATTTTTATTTTGTGAAGATGTGAAATGTGAACATGAAAGTGAAGCCATTTTTACCAAACCCAACGTAATTCTTTAATTGTCAAATAAAAAATTGTGATAATTGTCTGTATTATGCAATATATATCTCTCTATTTATATTTCTATATATATATGAGAAAAGTTTAAATAAGATCGCTCTCATATAGCTTATATGAGGCCAGTTCATGTTATAGCCCTTGGATCTTGATCTGGCAGCTACAAGGGTGAGTGATGGTGCACATTCATTTACCCACTGAGTTGATATCTACCGTTGGATGGGAATCCAACTACCTAAAAGGTTGGCATCATGCTCCTTATATGAGAACAATCTCATATAAACCGATCTCTCTCTCTCTCTCTCTCTCTCTGCAATTAAGTCTTAAGGGCCATTTGGGGCATGATTAAGGGGCCGTTTGGGGCGTGATTAAAAACAAAACATCCGCTCTGGATGTTTTGCTACACTGTAGCATCCATGTTTTTTTCCTATCCAGCTGAAATACGATAGGGAAAACAATATGGATGCTACAGTAGATCTAGAAAATCCATTGTGGATATTTGATTATAATCACGCCCCAAATGGCCCCTAAAAGAAACATCTACAGTGGATGTTTTGCTATACTGTAGCATCCATGTTTTTTTCATATCCAGCTGAAACACCTCAGGTCATGTTCCACGCTGGATGTGGAAAAAACATGGATGCTACAGTGGATCTGGAAAATCCACTGTAGATATTTGCTTATAATCACGCCCCAAATGGCCCCTTAGTCCTATTTCTATAACAACTTGAGTCTTACTCTTTGCAAAACATTTTGTGTTTTTCTTGCTACAGATTATTTTTCGAATTAAAAAAAATGGAAATCACTCAATCATGTTTGTCCATTTATAGATCAGTGTTCCTCAATCTTCCGTTTTTCGAGATCATATTCTTCAACCTTTTTCTTCTACAAATAAAAAATAAGACCATAATGGAAATCAGTTCAAGTAAAAATGACTTGAAGTCGGCTCACATTCACCTTCATTGTAATAGTATTCCATAAATATAATCAACAAGCTACTTCCTGGCGTCATTTCTTTAATGAGGTTACGCTAGCTATGGATATAAACCTGATAATGATTGTTTTTGTTTACTTAAGAAGCAGGCAACGTATAGATGTAGGTTTAGCACTTGTTGGATTGTGACAATGAATTCAAAGATCTCAAAGAAGTTTTGAGCTCAAATAAAAGACATACTCACAATATGCATAAGAAATATAAATGGGTACTGATCATTGCATGCAATATTTTTCGTATGTGAAATAAATCACACCAGCTAGCAGCACAAGGGTCCAAGCTACAACCTTTGTTTTTGACTTTGCGACAGAGGTGGGACCTTTCCCTTGGACTGTTGTACGAAATTCTACGTCAGCGCTTACACCAGGTTACACTTATACATTAGGACTAATATCTGTCTCAAATTTGCTTGTTCCAATTTTTATCCATTACTTAACAATTTGGTAAGAGGAGGATTAATCTATCCGAGGGTTATTGAGGATAATGACTCATCCCCTCACTCTCTCTCATGTGCTTCTATATAAGATGTGTGATATAGAGATAGTTGGTGGTGCATGTATCAGGTAGGTGAAAGCTTTTGACGTACGTAGAAGGAATGGGAAGAGCTCCGTGTTGTGAGAAGGTAGGACTGAAGAGAGGTCCATGGACACCTGCAGAGGACCTGATGCTCATGGCCTACATTCAGAAGTACGGGCATGGCAATTGGAGAGCTCTTCCCAAGCAAGCAGGTTTCTCTCTCTCTCTTTGATCTCTCTGAGACTTCCATTAACTGTTATACGGCTATCACCCAAATCTCCCAAATATTATTCTATGAGAAATGAGTTGCAAAGAAGTCTGTAAATTAATGCCAAGAATGTTTTATTTGGTCCTCCATTCCAAGTTCGGTACTCATGATGCCAAGAATGTTTTGCTCTCAATTTCCCCAGCATGTTCTCCCATTATAATTCTAGCATTTGGCACTCCCGAATGGTATCATATATAATTTGCATTCTGCCACTTGTCAGCGTAGTATGTATAATGTGAGAAAGGGTACAGAAAAGAAAAACATTGGAAGTCATGCAACACACAGTTCTCTCACGTATAGTAGGCAATGAATATAATAGCACATCTTTAAATATATAACCAAATCATTATTTGTATCTTATTTGTCTATAGATAAAATCTGTAATGGCCATGCACTCAAAAGCATTTTAAACTGAAGTCGTGAATAGAGTAGGAAAGAGGAGAATGTGCTGTCAACAAACTTTGCTTGCAAAGCTAGTCAACTTCAAGTGTAATGCAGCTAATACAATTCCCGCGTGTTCCAACTTTCAGGTTTGCTGCGATGCGGGAAGAGCTGCCGATTGAGATGGATCAACTACCTCCGTCCTGACATCAAGCGTGGGAACTTCACCCCTGAGGAAGAAGAAGCCATCATCAAGCTTCATGGTCTCTTAGGCAACAAGTATGGCGTTCTTTACACACTAATTGATATTACTTCTCAAAGCTAAATCAATTTGATTGCTCATTAGTTATATATATATCATGTAGATGGTCAAAGATTGCAGCTCAACTGCCTGGCAGAACTGATAATGAGATCAAGAATGTCTGGAATACACACTTGAAGAAAAGGCTACTATCAAAAGGACCTCCTCCTCCTCATTCTAGAGTACTTGGATTTAAGGAGACAATCTGTAGCTCATTTTCGTCGTCCGAGTGCACTTTGTCGAGTTTGAACAAGTGTGAAAGGACCCGGGACAAAAACCAGGCCAATGATCCCTCCTTGTTGGATGTTGAAAGCTCGTCTGAAACGAATAGAAAAGAGGACAAGGACAAGAAAGAGAAGCCATCGTCAGGGAATCTCATTGAGATCCCAGTTGAGCCTAACTTGGACCTTTGGGACATGTTAGATGAGGGGTCATCTGTTGACTCATTGAGGGAGAACGAGTCATTAAAAGACAACTTCAACGAGCTTACACATGTTAATCGTGAACTTACTAAGCCATCATTAAGCTCTTCATCTTCTTTCTCCTCCACCACCTCCACCTTCATCTCGTATAAACCAGTAATTCCAAGTGGTCAAATTGATATGAATAAGAACCCAGATGATTGGAAGGAGATGATTGAGCTGTCAGATGACTCCATCATGGACTTTTGGGGCATGTTGGGAGATGACGACTGGGGAGGGCTGGTGCCGCCCAGTCTTGGACCTGAGAATGATCAGCCGCATTCCCAAGAAAGTCCAACCACAGGAGTAGAGGGAGGAGAATCCAAAGGGCTTGTTGGAGGTCAAAGGTGGTTGATAAACCTTGAAAATGAGCTTGAGCTAAGTGCAGTTTCTGGTGAAGATGATGACCACTCATCTCTAACAAAGTGTACTTCAGATGAGCCATCGGCCTCCTCCTACCTCCCATATGAAGGGATACTAGAGTTTGATGTAGACCCAATAATTGCTTACTTCGACTCTCAGCAGCCTTCTTCACCAGTACACTTCTAGGATATAATTAGTCCTTACAACGTTATTTCTAGTTCTTGATTTCAAAGGGTAGGGCATGACAGACGACCATTGGCCGGACAGATAACTGACCTGTGGGCCATTCTCAACAATCAAAAAGTCCTCAAGGATGGGGGGCTTTAGGTCACATATTATGAGCAGCATTGACCAAAAATGGATCTCAAAATAGGGTCTGGATTTACATATACCTCACAATTTGAAGTATTTTATGTCAAAAGAAGAAAGGGCAATTGTGTTTATGTGCACTTTTTTATCTAGGATTATGATGTTAATCCAAATGTGGGTATGGAATGTAATTATATATATTCCAACCTTTCTATATATTCTGAGCCATATGTTCATGTGAAAATGTGGCGAAGGCAGATGTTCCTGTTTGATGTTTTCTTTTTCTTTTCACTTTTGCATTGGGAGGAATCTTGATATTTTCATGAAATATTCGGTAACTTTGAGGTTAATGCAATGAAAACCAATGCCAGAGAGCAGACAATTACTATAGACAATGTTGATGGAAGTGGTTCTACCTTTTCGTTATTTCTTTTTTGTTAAAACTTTTCCCATGTACATGAACTATATTCATTTTGGTTGGAGAACGATGAAATTGGTTATGCAACTAAATTGGACCAAAAAGATCATATATCTTACTTAAGAATCTCCCATACGAAATAGATTATATAACATGCCCTCTTGAACAAAAAAGTAAGAGTGGCAGTGCTAATCCTTCTTTTTTGCAAACAGCAGTGATAACCCTACAGTAGATTCCTACACATTTCCATAGCTGATGTGTATAGAAAATGTGTAGGAATCTGCTGTACAAATATCATTTCCCTTTTGCAAAATAGTGATTCATCCGCATTTTGGTTTTCTAATCAAGACGGGTAATTTTGGACGGAAGGAATTACATATAACGGAGGGAGTAGTAATTTTGAATGGAGGTAATCAGGCATAGTCTCTTCGTCCCATATTAAGTGTCCTATTTGGTCCTTTGAAAAGCCAAATAGGATACTTACTATGGGACAGAGAGAGTATTATGAAAATCATATACATCCAATTTTAGGTACAATTACTGATCTGCCCTATTAATAAACAGCCTAACAAAAAGGCATGGAGGTATCGTTTTACCCTTGATGGAGTTGTACAAGATAACCAAAGTTTATACTCCCTCCATTTCATGTTAATAGTCCTATTTGGTCTTTTAAACTGACCTAAAATTTTTTCCTTTCCCAAAACCATATACGACTATTCGTATATAACGGAGGGAGTATGATAGTTAAATCTTAACACACAAACCCCAAATGTCATGCCGATGTCAAGAAGAGAAAAATCCCAAAAGTCATACTCCCACGTCCGATATTAATAGGTCCAATTGGTGGGATTTGGTCACTCCCAGATCAAAAGTATTAAATGGCGAAGGCCCATTTGAGCCATATGGTACCCATCTACGAGATTATGCAAATTGAAAAGCGTCATGGGCCTCGTATAAAAATTCAATTGGATTCGTATGGGGATTGCCCACTATGGATTATTAAGCTCCAGAGGCCCACGTTTCGGACTGATACCACTCTGAATCCGTTTTCCGGGAGGAGATGGCTTCCAGCTGGGTGAATTTGTTCTTGCTTTGTTTTTATTTTTTTCTTTTATTTGTTATTTGCGTCTGTTGAATGTCTAGTAAATTTCTTTCGATTGGGAAATGCTTAACCGCAATAGTTAGTATCCGAATCAACTTCATATTATAGTTGTGCCTTGAGTATGTTTGGTGAAATGCTTCATGAGGGGTGAATCTTTCGGAATTGTGCCATTGTATAGTTATAGGGGTGCCGAAATGGGGGTTTGATGTTGCTTTTCTCTATCGAGCGTATAAATTGTGTTCACTTTGATTTTGCAAATTTTTTATGTTGATGTTCATTCGGTAGCTTTACAAAATTGGTTAATGTCAGCTAGTTTGTTCTAAATGTGTTAATGTGCCCGTATACCTTGGACTGAAATATGATGGTTTTCCTTTTTGCCTTTAATGGCTGGGCTCTTAGTTCAAAGTTGGCTTTAATGATGGCGATTATGACAATGACGATGATTTTATGTAGTTATGTGTAGTTCATAATCACTTTTCTATCCGACCTAAATTATTAATGTTTGTAACATGGAGTAGGTATAGAGATGGATATTAAATTTTTCTCTTCATTTTTTCCTTTTCTTAGTATTACTAGTCCTTTGAGTTGGTTGCTGTTTATATGGACATTTTGAGGTGAAACTTATTATCTACCTTTTTTTCTGTTAGTTTAATTATGTCCACGCGTATACCAATTAAATAAATGTATATAATATATTTCGTTTCCTACTATTGTCCAAGCAGACGGTATAGCCTCTCGTCTTAGTTGGACAGTATGAACAAACTTTTGGAATTTGGGAAGAAAGCATTATTTGTGGTGCGAGTGCTTACTGGATATGAGGAGAGAAGGATCAGGTCTTACAGGTTGCAGCTCAATAAACGAATTGAACTGGCAAGTCTTATTCTCTCGTTGATGACTTATAAGTGCCATGTGTAGTTTTAATTGACTTTATGATATGGAACCTATAAGCAGCCTTTACTTGTTCTTTGCTTTGGTGATTGTATGTTTAAATTGAAGATTTTTCTTGTTATGGGTTACTCCATATGCACTTTGATAGATGATTCTGAAGGGAAATGAGTTTTTATTTTCTGTGTTTTCAGAAGACGAGATGGCTTTTGTTTGAGTTTTCTGTTCATTTCATGCCTATGCAAGCACTTCTCAAACAAAGAAAGAAAACTAGGGTTTTCTCTTGAAGAATTCTAGGAGAAACATAAGTCTTTGCCACGTTCATAAGGCTCTTATTTGTCCTCATGTTAGCTTATGGGAATTAGCCTTGTACAGTCGTATTAGGAAAGGACTCTTTCCAAAATTTGGATTTAAAACGCAACTTACGTATATACGTCTGAACGCAGATGAAACTCAATCGAACACAGACAAAAAGTCCATTCGAACTCAACCTAGACAGTGGAGTTTTCATGGTTTCTTGTTCATTCTGCATTAGAACCCCTTGGAACTCAATGCAGACAGTAAGAATTTCAAAAATTTGTCTGTTTGAAAGCACGGGATTCCATTCAAGAACAAAACTACTTCAATTTAGTGCATACGAAATAGTTCTACCTATTCATCATCCTTCACTTTAGTACTTAAATTAAACATTCAAATTAACCTGTGTGTGTGCGCGAGAGCGTCAATTTACCTTATCACTTTGATTTTCAACATTGCGACTCCAATTCAGCATCTTCCAAGTCTATTCAAGTTCATTCTTCAAGATAGCATTTCCGAAACTATCAACCAAATCACACGCGTTGAATCAATTCTTGTAGGATTAACTCAAGACTTGAAATTACACGCAATAAAGACAGTTTTGTTTAAGAATATGCCAATTCACTCAACTCATATTTACATGTGGCAAGTTATTTTACACCTAAACTGACATAGTTGTGTTTAAGAATATGCCAATTTACTCAACTCATATTTACATGTGACAGGTCATTTTACACTTAAACCCCTGACCTTTATAAAACAGTACAAAAGCTGCATATAGATCCCCTAAAATTAAAACCAACCCTTAGGCTCTATTTGACTCCCTAAAAACCTAGAGAAAGGAAAGAAATAATTGGTGCAACCAGACAAGGAAAAAGTTGAAGGGTCGAAAGCACGGGGTTCTTGGAGAAAATCAAGCCCAAAATATTTCCCCAATAAATGGTGATAATCACATTTCCAAGTTTTAATTATCCCTTGCAATTAGTTTTTTCTAAATCTTCCTTTTTTGGATTTATGGCAAATTAGATGAAAAAATTAATTTATGGACTTCGTGTAGTTCTTTCCCTCAAATCTTACTATATTTAAGATTTGACTATTTATATTGAATATTTCTGCCTCTTGTATGATTTTTATTCCGTACCAATGTAGTACTATTATAGTTTCATTTTTTACAGTTTCAAGTAATTTTTTGGCACTATTATTAATTTAATGAAAACTTACATGACATTTTTATTGTTTGTCTTTTAAGAATTTAACTGATGCTTATTTGGATATGTGATTTTTTATATTTAAGTATCTATATTAATTAGAATTGACACAAAATAAGCCTGAACGGAGGTGTAAGATCTATGTAAGCGATCTCAAATAGTTGGAAAAATGCACTACTTGATTATGATTATAATTATGAATTATTTACATCAATAACTTTTCTTTCCTTATGAAAAACTACATTTTTTATAATCTGTTTGTTGCAAGATTACTTTTATTTATCTCGATATTCTTGATGCAATTGTTGTTATTCTTATTAGTTGTTGTTATTTTTATTTCTTTTTGGTCCCTTTGATCCTAGAGGCAAGGGAAAGAGTATTTTTCAACTATGAATAATTAAAAGAGGACGGTTTACATGAGATCGTTCTCATATAAGGAGCATGGGCCCAATCTTTTGGTTCATTGGATCCCAATCCGATGGTGGGTATCAAATCAGTGGATATGTGAGTTCCCATTAGTTGTTTGTAATCGTTTGTAACCGTCAGATCAAGATCCAACAGCTAAAAATTGAATTGGCCTCATATAAGCTATATGAGAGTGATCTCATTTTAACTTTTTCCTAATTAAAACTGCATATAAAGATGAAAGTTAGGTGTCATGCTCCCATATAAAAGTATACTAGTTTTTATTATTACAAGCTTTATGATGGAAGATGACTATTAATATTTCATGTGCAACCATCATATCATGAAGTATATTATGAAGTTAATCCACATATTTGAAAAAGTGTACGATGAATATAATGAAATTGAATTTTCTTATCATCATCTCCTCTTCATAGGGTTGCGACAGGAAGGGCACCCGGCATAAAAACTTGCCATTATATTTTTTTGTATGGGTTTTCTATCATTTCCTATAAGAGTCAAACACAGTATATAATCTATGCCATATAACTAGGATAAGGTGTATGATGATGATAAAGACGAAAATTGGTATCTCATGTTGATTTCCGTTCATCTTTTTTTTCTGCACATCGATTCTAAGTTTCTAACTTTATTGGGGAATTTATATAATAAATCATAAAAAAAATTATGAAAATGACACACTGTAGCAAATAATTGCAAAATAGGGTATCTGATAAGACGCAGGCGCTTGCGTGGTTTTTTTTAAAAACCAAACCAAAAGGCATCGGTTGAACCGATGCCTCTCGGTTAAAAGAGAAAGGCATCTGTTCAACTGACGCTCGGTTGAACCGACGCCTTTTACTGCCTTTGTCATTTTTTGTCCCATTTTAAATAGGCCATCACTTCAACGATACATATCTCTCTCATTTCTAACCCATTTTCACTCATTTTTTTTTTCGTTCTTCCTTATTTTTAGTGCTCTTTCTAGTCATTATGATATCATAAAGATGTTATGATCCATCACATACTATTTATCGTAGTTTTTGTAGTATTTTTTCGATAAATAGCATGCGATGGATCAACATCTTTGTGATATCATTATGACCAGAAAGACCACTAAAAATAAGGAATAATGAAAAAAAATGGGCGAAAATGGATGAAGAATGAGAGAGATATGCATCATTGAAGTTATCACCCCTTTAAAATGGGACAGATTTGTTTTAGTGGGATAAATTTCAATGATGTATATCTCTCTCATTCTTCATCCATTTTTACCTATTTTTTTTTATTTTTCCTTATTTTTAGTGCTCTTTCTAGTCATCATGATATCACAAAGATGTTGATCTATCGCATACTATTTATCGAAAAAAATACTACAAAAACTACGATAAATGGTATGTGATGGTTCAACATCTTTGTGATATCATAATGACTAGAAAGAGCACTAAAAATAAGGAAGAATGAAAAAAAATGAGTGAAAATGGGTTAGAAATGAGAGAGATATGTATCGTTGAAGTGACGGCCTATTTAAAATGGGACGAAAAATAACAAAGGCTCAACCGACACCGCAGGGAGTCAGTTCAACCGACGCCTTTCTCTTTTAACCGAGAGTTGGTTTGGTTTTTTAAAAAAAAAGCCACGCAAGTGCCCGTGCCATGCAGGCGCCTGCGTGGCTTGTCAGATACCCTATTTTGTAATTATTTGCTACAATGTGTCATTTTCATAAATTTTTTTTTGATAATTTATTATATTATTTTTGTTCGGTAAACCCCTCTGAAAGGCTGACTGTGTATCTTAGTTCTTTTGCAAAACCAACTGTATGTCTGTATCTAATGTTCCGTCAATGGGCCCTCTTTATATGTATCTATGAAGCCCATACCAGAGCTAGAGACATGGGCCCTAAATCAGTATCTGATCATGAATTTATAGCTCACTGGGCAGTGTTCAGCTGGTGGGAACCGGATCCTGTGGTGAAGCTTCACCAGCGAGGCCGCTGGTGAAGCTTCACTAGCCGTCGATCATAAGGAATCGACGGCGCACACGGTTTCCTTGTGCGCTCGGCCAAAAGACATGCTTTTGGCTGAGCGCACATCATATCCGTGTGCGCCGTCGATTCCGTACGATCGACGGCTGGTGAAGCTTCACCAGCGACTCACCACAGGGTCCGGACTCCAGCTCTTGGTGTGGGACGTCATAGTTCAGACGCGTCCTCTTCGTCGGAGCTGGTCAGCGACGGAGGCGGCAGCATCGGCGCCGGAGATGGTAGGGCGGAGGAGGAGGAGGAGACAGCCGCTGATCCTCGACTCGACGAAGAATCTCATCGAAAATGTTCGCAATCCCTCTGAAACCGGGACGACACGGGTCGGCACGCCGGCCCTCCGGCTGGCGGCCGGAATTCTCCGCTTCCCGGAGGACCGCGCTGGAGATATCTCGGTCGATGATTCCGCTTCCGTTGGGATCTCTGTCTCGGTCTTGAAGCGGCTCTCTGTCACTTCTGGTTCCATGGTACTGCAATCCACTTCTCTTTCCGCTTTTTTATTGGAACTTTTTTCATGTAGCTTGAGCTCGAGTTTGGCTCCCGGAAGATGCTTACTTCGCAACTTAGAACTGTCATATGAAATTACCCGTGTACTGATCTTGCTCATGCTTTAGAAAATACCCCCTATGTCCGGAATCAGTAGTAACATGGAGTATCTGTTCATTTTGGAAAACCAAATGTTACTGCTAACTCCGGAGAGATGGAATAAAAACATGGAGTAAGATTTTTGTATATACTCCCTCATTGCAATGAAGCCTGTCTGCATTTGGAAAAACCACGGGTCCATCATTACATGGACCTAAAAAACGAGAAGAGGGGGGAAGAAACTCATTTCAAATGCAGACAGGCTTCACTGGAGAGAGGGAGTAGTTTTTTTTCCAATTAATTTAGTAGTGAAAACTGTTGTTAAACAGGTTCTAATTAAGAATACGGAGACGAATGTTGGAAGAATTGGTCAAGTTGTAGCATTGGATCCTCCAGGTTCCAAGCTGGTGGAACATGTGGAAATTGTGAAATTAACTTCTTTTAAAGCTAGAAGGGTGATGGCTGTTCTACCTTCCCATATTTTCACTTCAAATGAGTATTTGAAATTCGACAAGGATGTTGCATATCTCTCTCCCCTTTTAGCATTCAATCTGGGACTTCACATCTCATGCCTGAAGGCTCTTGTTTATGAGGGTCAAAAGCCGTTAACTTCTCCATCCGAGGCAAAAAATGAGATAGAAAAGGATGGGAATATGTTGAGAAATTGTGTGATTCATATTGAACTGCTACCCTGTTCAGGGCTGCCTAGAGTTGCCTCAAACTTGCAGCTATCATTTGTGAAGATACCAGAGTGTGGTGTGCTCGACTCACTAAAAGGAGCCCCGTCCAATGTCGTAGCTCAGGATCGGTGGGAAATGATCAATTCAGCATTGGCCGATTATTTCAGAGTTGATAGGTACATAGCAAGAGGTGATTTATTCTACATCCATATTAATTGGACTTGCAATTCAGAATTGTGCATCTCTTGCAACACCAAAGCCAGCGAGAGAGCTGGTGATAAAGCGATCTACTTCAAGGTCTTCTTTGATTTTTTATGGTGTAGTGTCCTGTATTAAGATGACATTTTGTGCTGAAATGTACAGTTCATGACTAATTATGCTTTATTTACTAAATAATCAGATTGTCGCCATGGAGCCAAGTTCTGAGCCATTTCTTTGTGTCAAGCAAAATCTTGGAAATCATACAGAGCTTCGACATGCACCAAATATTGCTTCTGCTGTTCCTCCCTGTTCATTTCTTTCTGCTCCCGAAGATTTGATGCCTTTGCAGGGCGATGTGGTGAAGACTCTAACCTCTGTCCTTGCAACCATGCTGTGCCCATCAGCACTTTCTTCGAAACTCAGGGTAGCAGTGCTTCTGCACGGTCTTGAAGGTACACTGTACTATTTCAGTGTAGTTATATATTTGCTTCTGGCAATGATATTAATGCGACATTGTGATGGATTTCTTTTCCATAATGCACGGTCGGGATGGCATCCATCATTAGTTCTTGCCTGTATTACAAAATTGGCCGAGTGTGCAAATGCGTGCATGCTGTTTCTTGTTTTGCCTTTGATTTTTTATGGTTGGGTGAGGCATATGACATAATTTGATCCAACCAAGCATGTGCAAATTGTAGCGGACTCTGAAGTATATCTAGTGAAATGGTAATGGTGGTGTGACTGCTCAAAGTGATTGCAGCTTATTTACACATTACAGGAACCATGGGTGAAATGCTGGTCTAAGCATAGGTTCCCTGTAGGTGTCCCTACGTAATCTATTGTTTTCTTTCCTAAGTTGTCTCCAGATGCTTGTGGGAGTGCTGATGGTTATATTTTACAGGAAGTGGAAAAAGGACTATCGTAAGATATGTTGCTCGTCACCTGGGCCTGCATGTAGTGGAATATAGTTGTCATGATCTTATGCCATCATCAGAAAAGAATGCTTCAATTGCTCTGGCACATGCCTTCAGGGCAGCATACAGGTATTGTTAGGCTTATTCATGCTCATATATATGCATTATATGCATGAGTTCTTATTCACAGGCTCTTCCCTGTGGGTGTTTAATCTTGGTCCTTCTCTGCTGGATATTTTTTATCTGGAAAGTATCATCATTATCTGACAGGATGCTGGAGCTTTAAGATGGCCAATTACCTAAAATCATTTATAAGAATGTTTTAAGACTTAAAATTTAAAGGATATAATAGTTTGTATGATGACGCCCTAAGGTGAATAATAGTACATGTTAAATGGCCAATTATCTTGGTGGAAAGAAGTTATTTGTTTCTGGAAGTTGGAAAGAAGGTGGATATGGAAATTACGCATAGTAATTCTAGAAACTTGGAGACTCTACCGGAGATAGATGATTTTTATTACAAATTGATTTAACTTCTTATGGTGAAGAGTTTCAAACCCGCTTAGCAGTGGAATCAGCAAGATTGCATCTAAGGTTGCCATAGAATCTAATGATACTACTTTGTTTTATAAAGTCAATTGATTTTTAACTAGCTACGCATTTAATTGTATTACTACATTCCTTTGAATGTTTATAAATTATATGCCGTATTTGCTTACTTCTTCCTAAATTTCTAGTTTTTGCTTAATTTACTTCTTGTGTACCTTTTAAAATAGTTATGTGCCAGCAATACTTTTTTTACGCCACTTTGATGTCTTTGGGAGTGTATCTTCCAATGATGGCTCGCTATCAGATCAAGTTGGTGTCAGCTCTGAAGTTGGATCCGTAATTAGGGAATATACTGGACCAGTATTGGATGATCAAGATTTTTGTCTTAAAGAAAGAGCCACTAGTTATGAAGTAAGACTAAATGAACCTCACCTTACTCTTTTTGCTTCTTGAGGTCTTTTAGGCAATAGTAGCTACATGCTGACTGCAACTTCCTTAATTTAGTATCTAGTGGAAGCTGAATTTACAACAAGGCATCCAGTACTGCTGATTGCAGCTGCAAATAGTTGCGAAGGTCTACCAGCACCTATAAGACGTTGTTTCAGCCATGAAATTAATGTGGGTCCATTAAATGAATCACAGAGGCTTGAAATGCTATCTACATTATTGCAACATGGATCAAAAGTCTGTAGCAGTGTGAGTGAAGTAATATTGCTAGTCTTCCAGACATTCCAAATTATTAAGTATCAAAATAAGCCTATATTTTGTATGTAAATTATAGGTGGGTGCTGAGGAGCTTTTAAAGGAAACAGTTGGTCAGACATCTGGTTTCATGCCCAGAGATATATGCAGTTTGGTTGCTGATGCTGCAGCAAGTTTTATTCCTAAGCTTGGTGATCAAGTGACTGGTATTCAGTCTCAAGGTTCTGAGAAGAGTGGTTCAACTGAGTCCAAGCCTTGTCTAGATGAGAATCGGCGTGCAACTCAGAATTTGGGAAAAGAAGAGTTGGCTAAAGCTCTGGAGCGATCCAAAAAAAGGAATGCTTCTGCTCTGGGTACTCCGAAAGTAAGACAATGAGAAATCGCCTTCAAGAATATATATTTCATCGCACAGAAAGTGTCTCAGCTTTGCTTCAGGACTAATGTCAGGAGTCTAAATGTTAAAATTTATAAGTTCTCCTGTATGTAGGTTCCCAATGTGAAATGGGAAGACGTTGGTGGACTCGAGGACGTGAAGAAATCGATTTTGGACACTGTTCAGGTTCCTTTTTCATTTCCTTATAGATGATTTAGTGATCCTTGCTTTATTGGCAAGGACCATTGTGCATGGCTCGCTGTTAGGGGCCATTTGGGGCGTGAAAAATCAACTCCATCCACCTGGATTAATTTGGAAAAATCCAGCTGATTAGTGGATTATCCCATTTGTCTACTCTTTAGCTGGATTTTTCCAAATTAATCCAGGTGGATGGAGCTGATTTTTCATGCCCCAAACGGCCCCTTAATATGGTGTCTGATCTCCAATCATATAATACACACACGTGAACGCCTTTGATTTACGATTGTATTGACATGTCATAATGCAAGTCATTTGACGTAGCAGTTTTAACATCTGAGAAACTGTATTATCTTCAGTTCCCTCTCCTGCATAAAGATCTGTTTTCGTCTGGCTTGCGGAAAAGGTCAGGAGTTCTTCTGTATGGTCCTCCTGGCACTGGGAAGGTGACTACTCATGTTGAATATGATAAAGGCTGGTCTATACATAGAATTATTTGTGACATTTCAGATGTTTTGCTTAATATTTTACAGACATTGTTGGCAAAGGCAGTTGCCACAGAGTGCTCGTTGAATTTCCTTAGTGTAAAGGGGCCAGAGCTAATAAATATGTATATAGGAGAATCAGAAAAAAATGTTCGCGACATTTTTCAGAAGGTACCTTCTGTCTTCCACGTAAAACAGCATCCAACAAGATGCATCTCGTGGTTAATTATTTATATTACCTGCAGGCTAGATCAGCACGTCCATGTGTTATTTTCTTTGATGAACTGGATTCACTTGCTCCTGCTAGGGGGGCGTCAGGAGATTCAGGTGGTGTTATGGATAGAGTGGTTTCTCAGGTGATAGTTTTTACATTTTCTGCTTCCATTGTGTGCATGACTATCTCTTCTTAGATTTATGTCTTATTCTGCATGTCACATTGGTGTTTCTGCTGTTGTAGATGCTTGCAGAGATTGATGGCCTAAATGATTCCACACAGGTTTTATATATCTAAATAGTGTGGTTAATTTTTCTTTCTGCTTTGTTGACTTTATTTCTTATTCTTGGTTTTTGGCACCACTAATGGTTTTATTTTTATTCCCTGTACACTCTAGGACCTATTCATTATAGGAGCAACCAACAGACCTGATCTTATAGACCCAGCACTTCTGCGCCCAGGACGATTTGATAAATTATTATATGTGGGAATAAATTCAGATACATCTTATAGGGAGAGGTAAGTTAGTTTTGATTTATTTGTGTTTATAATATTTTTGTAGTCTTGTTAATCTGCATTATTCCTCGGCCATTTCTTTGTAGGGTTCTTGCTGCACTTACTCGTAAATTTCAGCTTCATGAAAATGTATCTTTACTTTCGATAGCCAAGAGATGTCTTCCAAACTTCACTGGTGCAGATATGTATGCCCTCTGCGCCGATGCATGGTTCCATGCTGCAAAACGCCAGGTAATTATCTTGATTGCTCAATTCAGATTAGCTAGTCAAATTGGACCAAAAACTGGTTGAGGAATTCGATCCTGGGTCCTCACCCAACTTCGGGAGAGATCCCTCCAGCCCACGAAAGGCTGGATTGGCTTCATGTGTTTAGTGTTACTTCTCCAATTTCTTGCCTGTGTAAGATGTAATGTCAAGGTTTAATGTTAATGGTTGCTAAGACACGTGTTGCCTCTTCACTTTAGTTTAGCTATGTGTATGTTTGGGCTGCATATTCTCGAATATAATGCAACTGGTCAATTGTAGGTTTCTATGGGTTCTGAAGGCTCAGATAGGCAGCCAGATTCCATTGTCGTTGAAATCGATGATTTTTTTAAGGTATGTCCAAGTTGAACTTTTTTTGGTTTTATAAGCTTGGGGGTGGGGGCTATTGGTCGGTGGAAAACCTAGTGGAAGGTTAAAAACATGTTTTGCCTAAAAATTGTGTTAGCAGTTAGCACATCAGGCGGCAGTTCCGAAGGTTAAAAGTTAGAATGACAGAAATGAACAGTGTGAATCAAAATAAGCCATCAGTGTCAAGCCGTTAGTTTTAGGTTTCATGGCGAATTATTGAAAATTCGTAATGTATATCATAGTCATATAAAACAGCGTACCTTGAGTTGTGAGTTGATCCCAGCGTCTTTGACTCATCTTTAGGTTCTGGGAGACTTATCACCATCTTTGTCAATGTCCGAGTTGCACAAGTACGAGAAATTGCGGGACCAATTTGAAGGACGTTCAAGATAAGTTTGTAGCTAATTTTTTACCACTCTGTTTGCTCAAAGCCGGACAAATCAATGTTATCCATTGAACTTGAGAAATCATTGCCATTGTAAATATACAGTTTTCTTTTTGGTACACTGTATATATAGCTCATGTCATCTATTCTTTTGGCAATCTTCCGTGTTCATAATTCATGACTTCTGTGGTATAAAACCCAACTGTATGCCCACAGGTGATGTATGAGAGAGAAGGTATGATTTTTTTTTTGGCAACAGAGAGAGAGAGAGAGAGATGACAAAGCCACACACGTGCAAGTTTTTTCTGCTCAACTCGGCATGATGTGATTCCTGACTAGAAAATCAGCTCGTCAAGCCAAGCTCAAGTTCAGTTTGCCTTGATTCAGCTCGCTTAAAAACTACCACTATTAGGCTTCAATTGTATTAAATATGTTTCTTTTATTGCATTAAAAACACTTTCAATATTATTCTGAATTCATTTCTACAAAATAATTTTCAATATTCTTTTTTTTCAATCTATTCTACTCAATGAAATATATTTATAGAAAATGTAGATTTAAATCTTATTCTCATATTTTGATACAAGGAAAAAAAAAAAAAAGGCAGTTCAGCTCGGCTCAATTCTGAGATCAAGGTGGCTTAACGTGGCTAAAAATCAGATCAAGCTCAAGTTGAGCTGGACAAAGTTCGACTTGGAGAAAAGTCATTGCAGGCCGATAGGCTAGCTCCAATATTATGAGTGACAGTTAACAAAAAAAACCTGAGTGCCAGCTACCTTCTAGTGCAACTCTTCAGAAACTTTGACAATGTAATTTTTGTTGAAATTTTGTAATCAAGTAAACTTTCGGTTTTTAAAAACAGCAAATCCTTCTATACTTAAGGAAGCAATTAAGTACTCCCTCTGGTCACTAGAAAATAAGTTCATTTGAAAAAAACTGTATCTATGAAAAGTTACCGGAGGGAGTAGTAATTATAAAAAGGCAGGTCTTTCAGTAGCAGTGTTTTGATCAGGACTTGGAAGCTGCTTATGAATACATCTTTTAAATAATTTTGCTTACATATCAGTCTTATTGATTTTGAACTTTGAACTTTGAACTTAAATAAAATGCCAGGTTTACATACACTGATAGAATCTGGTATCTCTGTTAAGTCATAAGATGTAGTGAAAAGCCATTCTGGCAATTCAAGTATCCGACGGGTTGTTCATATAAGTAGGTTTTTTTTTTGGAGGAGCTAGAGCCTCAACCTGTGATATTATTGAACTAAGCGTACAAAACGAGATATATCATCAGAAAAAATAACAGCTCCACAAAATGAGATATATCATCAGAAAAACTAGCTCCAATTCACTTGGAGATCTCATGAACTACTTCTCGGAAATATCCAACATCGCAGGGAATCTTTAGGATGCCATGTTGACTGTAACCAAATTCGCGAGCAGCAATGTCAAGCAAGGATACAATGGTGGGATGCTTGAGGAGCTCGGTGCGAATGAGGAACCTCTGGTTGTCTGTGTCGGAACCAACGAGCATCGGCACAAATCCTCGAGGGACATGATCACTATATGCTCTGCCCTTGAGCGCTCTCATGTTCTTCCCCATACTCTACTCCGCTTCTACTCATTGTATCAAGTGAATGATCACCTTCCTATTTATTACGTGAAGTACTCTTCCTTTATGGCAAATCTGAAAACGATGGTAGTTCACTGCTTATCAAGAAACTAACAAAAGGGGATTGAGTTCAGAGGAAGGGTACTTTCTTGAGCTAGATAGTCTTAGCTCTACCACAAGTTTTGTTATAGGCATCAAAAGATTGCAAAGTTTGGACCACATAAAACAATCAAACAACCTGGAGGTTTTGGGGGGGTGGGGGGGCTATTATTTTAGGGTACTTGTACCTGAATTTTTGTCTTTTTGGCAACTGTTGTTTCCTTTTGCTTGTTCTTAATGCAAACTGTAAAGGAGTAGTTTTTTTCCCAAAATTGTGTAAAGTATCACTTCACTTGATTTGTGGATGCGGTCAGTGGAAACTGGTAAGTGTCCTTGCTTCCAGATGCGTGGAAGTGAAGTATTGTCTAATTTCAGTGGTTTTGGGTATTATTGAGCAAGTTAGTTATATTAGTTTTCTTCTTTCTTTTCAAAAGTGATGACCTTGTGGCCAAATGAAACAAACTATTCCTTATTTTAGCCCAATCAATACTAAATTTTTTTATCCACATTGAAGTTCAGAAGTTATGCTAAACTAAGTTCAGTTTAAACTTTAAATTATCCAGTATCCTCTTTGATTTCCTTAACACCTTCCTTCCTCCCCCCTCTCAAACTTATAAACGTTTACGTACTAGTCTTCAGCAATCCGCTACACTCATTGTGGTTTTGGATGTGCTGTACGCCTCTAAAAAATTTAGTTTTTTATGTTTCAGTTTATTTAATTATCCATGTGTTATGGGTCTATGACTGTAAATTCCATAAGAAGTTAATATAACAAAAAAGTCTTCGTAGAATTTTTTTAGTAAAAGTTATTCTGTTAGTAACTTTATTCATAAAGTTATTCGAGGAATGCTAGTAGTTTTTTCTGTAGGTATCAGATGCTAAACTCGGCTAAAAAGATATTTTTGCCGATCATAAAGTATACCCAGTTACTGTTGCAAAAACATAAAATACATCCAGAAACGAGAGAGAGTAATGCATAGTGCATCCAAAGAGTTTGGGTGTTTACAGAAATTAGTTCTCACTTCTCTTTTTTGTCTAATACAACAGTTTTCACTGCTCAGTTCTCACTTCTCAGTAAAGAAGAAAGTGGATAACTTCTATGAACGTCATAGCTGTATTCAACCGGTGAAATAATACTCTAGAAACAGTCTGCGTTTAAATAAGCTAGGTGATGGGTTACATTCTCCCGAATCAGTTCAAAAGGAGAAAAGTGTTTTCTTCTACATTTGCAAATAAATACCCGAAATATCTCACATACACTAAATTACAGAATATCGTAGATTACAAACTCAACTTCAACAGATCAACAAACATGCTTGATACACGGCTACAAAAAAATGGAAACTGTTGCTAAATTCCCATTCTCCACCTCTTGCAATCCCATCTACCAGTTAAAAAAACTGGGGCCTGCCCGTGAAAGCAACTCCTCGCCAGCATCTTTTCCCATCTTAACCATATCATCTAGGGCATATGTACCTCTCCTTGATGTTTCAAGTACTGAAGACATGCAGATATATATACGTCAATTTAAAGGGCTACAAATTAACTGAAGTGATCACTGAGAATTACATATGCCTATTTTTTAAAAATACACTTGTTTGTAAACCAGTCAATGATCAAGAAAGGTAAAATATGTAAGAAAGTGGTATACCTCTGGTTCCATCGGGGGAAGCAACCAAACCTCTGAACATGCAGTATCCATCTTTGTCACGATAAGCATAGCCAGCAATTGGGGTACGACAAGACCCATCCAGAGTCGTAAGGAATGCTCTCTCACAAGCCACAGCTAAACGAGTTTCCTCATGATTCAATGAAGCGATATATTCAGCCTGCCAATGCCAAATGATTAGATAGTCATTCTTTAAAAGATGCACTACTGTCATCGTGATGCAGTTTTTTACTAGACAACTGCTAAAGAATATATGGCGGACGTTAAACACATGAACTAGGAAAACACAACTGGAGATGAAAACTCACCATCTTATCATCATCACTTCTACAAGCAATTCCAATGGCCCCTTGAGCTATAGCCGGAAGCATTTCATCTACTGATAATATAGATGTGACAGTTTCTGTCATGTCCAGACGTTTAAGCCCAGCCAATGCCAATAAAGTTGCAGAAACCTCTCCTTCTCTTAGCTTTTTCAATCGAGTTTGAACATTACCTCGAAAATTAACCACCTACAAACATTCTAAAGTAGTTCATTGATCCGGACACTGATCACAACATCAATTGGTGGATGTGAACTAAACAAATATATACATAATAGGAAATACTTGTCAGCATTTTAAAGTCAAGCAAACCAGTAATTTTTTAACTATGTTCTTTTTTGGTTTATTTAGCATTTCCAAAAGTTATAGAAGTATGCTACCAAAGTAATAACGAGTACTATTCAAGAGGTCAGAAACATCATGTGACACAGATTAGACTCCATTTCGGCCCACCTCCTGAACTAGCCCAGAAGCACATAAAAGCAAATCGGATACTAAGTAACAAGAAGAAACATAAATAATGTAGTTAACACGTGATCTAGAGCTGTTAATTCCCAATTGCAAAATGGGTTTTAAAGGCTAAAATAAACAGAGAATAAGTAAACATTATTTTCAGGAACTGTAATATTGTTAAAACATTTACATTTCTGTAAAGCACAAGAAGATTCCGCTACTCAATTGTCAACAAGGGTGATAACTTATAGCTGGACAACCAAATACGTGCAGAGCAAGCCCCTTTGCTAACCATTTAAAACTGATACGCTTACTCATCAGCTGATTGGATGTATCAATAATGCCATTTAACATGATTGAAACGACGACCAAGCTATTAACTTTGAGACTACACCCATCTAAATGCAGCTCCTTTGATAACAAGAATTTCTTACCTTCAAAGATGGGTATCTGTAGAGAATCTGAGACTGTCTTCGGAGAGAAGCACTACCTACAAGGCTCCCAGCCGGAAGCTCTGCTAAAGAACCAGCATTCAAAGATATAAAAGCATCCCGAACATCCTCTCTAGGAAGATTGCATGGCAATATCATTTTATCGGGAAAATATGTGGGCACATCTTTCATGGAATGAACAGCAATGTCAATTCTTGCTTCCAGCAGTGCCTCATCTATCTCTTTAGTAAAAAGACCCTTTCCACCTATATCTGCAAGTGGCTGATTTAAAATTTTGTCACCAGTGGTTTTAATGATTATAATTTCAATGGCTCCATCCTCAGCTAATTCAGAATGGCTAGCCATGAGCTTGTCCCGAGTCTCATAAGCTTGGGCAAGTGCTAGTGGACTGTCCTACAGACAAAGCATAAGTATAGCATCTGAGATGATTCATATCTAAAATTTCTGAAAATGCAGGTACGAACGGAATGCTGGAAATGAATTACTTAAGAGTAATGATAAATGAAGTGGTACTAGACATAAAAATGGGAAATAGAGGTGCTGCCATGATAAATTTTCACCACTAAAGAATTTTGCAGATCATTCATGTTAGTGGCAAAGCCATTATTTTACAATAGTAGAAAATATAACTAGAACTGCTACGATACCAAGGAAACTGCTTCACCATCTAGAAATCTATTTTAGATTAGAAGTACAGTGTGACATCCCTCACTGATACTGCCCCTGTACTGTTAATTGATCATATGACTTGCAGGGATTGTAAAAAGTTGTGAAGAGCGAGCCAAACCCATGTTCATCATGTGTATTTCACCCTACATGGATCATTTTCAACACGAAAACAGAACAGATTCTTTGTTTCATTCACTCTCTTCAAATTGTTATGAATGCCATTTTTAAAGATGGATATAGAGTTATGTGCATTTCACCCTAAAGCAGCCAATGCATGGTTTTCCGGCCAATGAAGAGCAAAAAACAACTCCGGACAAGAGTAGGTAATTAAAAAACAATTTTTTGAATAGTGAACAAAATTCCAGATGCAGGTAAGAACCCATAATCACTGGCAGGTTAGAAACCCCTGAATCGGCCATTAAACAAACCATCAGCATTCAACAGCTGAAAAGATAGAATTATTAACCGTGTAGAATTGAAATTTTGACAACAATGCAGAAAAAAAACACCATTTGCATTCAACAATCTCAGCCAATTTAACAAGTACTGCTCACAAACATCTTCATATACAATTCATAGGTAGCTCAAAATCACACTCTTTATTATCAAGGAATTTGGATCCGGGTAAACCAAAAAGAGAGAAATGCACATAGAAACATCAATTACAGTGAAAAGTGAGAACTTTTAGAACATTCAGAAAGTCAAAATAGAACAAAAATTTATAAGAAAAAAGTAAAGAACTTGAAGTTGACAAAGTGTATACCTTCCTCGGGTACCAATCCTGATGAGGGAGACCTTAGTCTGGGAGGGATTCTCAACAGCAAGAGCAGCTTTGGCGAGTGTGAGCCTCCTCTTGGGCTGTTGTGCTGAGCTGGGACTAACAGAAGAAGGTGAAGGTGGAGGGAAGCCAAGCGCAGAAATGGAAGAAGAAGACGAAGGGTGCATTGTAGCAATGGAAGAGGAGAGGAGACGAGGATGAGGTTGGTTGTGCGACATCGTGAGAGGTCTCAGGCTCTCCATTCTGGATTTCGGAGAGAGTGACGAAGATGAAGCTGAAGCCGATGCTGAAGAGCAAGAAGGCTCGACTTTGGGAGATGATGGGCTTAAGAGATAATGTCAGGGGTCTGGGCCAGTGTCAATCCACCCACCCCTTTCCTCTATTTTACTACGGCGCGTTGTGCTAATCAAAGCAAAGGTTCGCCGGTGATCCCTTGTAATTATAATAAGGGAAAATTTTAAATTAGATCGCTATCGTATTTTTTATACGAGGCCAATTCTATTTGTAGATACGATGGCTACAAACAGTTATATATAGAACTCACATATTTATAATATGATACACTCACTTACTCATTAATTTGATATCTATCATTGGATCGAAATTTAATGTCTCAAAAGATTGGCCTCATGCTCTTTATATGAGAGCGATCTCATGTAAACTCTCTCATAATAATATTCTTACAATGAAATGTGAGTAACGGTTATTTGTAATAATGTTCGTTGTAATGAAATGTGAGTAAGGGTTCTCCCGTGATGGCAATGGTAAGTAAATAAAGAGCTAGACCGTTTACTGCGAGTGACGTCTTACCGTAATGCCCGGTTAGAGGTGGGTGACAAGCTAGGCTCGTATCGTCTTATAAAAAAACTTTATATGCAAGAAGATGGCCGTCTTAGCTCAGCTGGTAGAGCGCATGGCTTTTAACCATGTGGTCGTGGGTTCGATTCCCACAGACGGCGTGCTTCCGTGCTTACATTCCGTACAATGAGGGATAATGTTCTTCTTTTCCATTTTTGGTATAACTTCCTTTTTTTTTTCAATGAATATTATTTGAAAGTAACAATTTAAGCATGTGGTCTGGGTTCGATTCCCATTGACGGCCTTCCTGTCAATGCTCCTAATGCCTTAGTTGCCGAAGCAGAAGCTTGTTTACAAGCGGTATTGCTAGCAAAGTATTTGCAATTAGCACATATTGAGCTGTATGGTGATTCTCGGGCATTAATTACAATCCTCCACAAACAAGAATGCATCCCATGGCGTATATGGACAATTGTCAAGAAGATCCAAGCTATTTTACTCACATTTCAATCATTCAGGATCGGCCATATCTACCGCCAAGCAAACCAAGTTGCGGATGGACTAGATAATTTTGCCTTCAACTACTCATGTACTTCGATTGGTAGGTTACCCTCTCCAATCCATCAGCTGTTTCGAGCAGACTCTTGTAATATTGCTTTCCCTCGAACGTATATAATCGGAGTGTGATCTAGGACTCCTGTTGTCAAAAGAAAAAAAAAAGTCATTTATCCCCTTGTTGTACATTTTTGGACTTACTATGTCTCACCAAATGTCTCAGGCTCTCAGCCCAACCGGTGTGTCACAAGAGATGATTTGTACATCCTAACATCATCAATGTGAATTACCTACCCAAAAAGGGAAATGATGGTGATAGATCAAATATGTTCACATATCATACAATAAAAACAATATGGGTGCACGGAACCACCCTATCAACCATACAATTTTGCCCAATTATCTGTTGTTTCTTTCACTGTACAATTTTAGGCTTGCTAGAAGATCAACTTTTCCACAAAGCTAGCTTTTAAAGAATTGCATCTTCCTCATCATAAATAAATGAGGATCATTACGAGGCAAGGAATTGTATCTCTTTTTTGACCTGATGCCACAATTGTCATTTCCCTCCGAGGTACAAGATCTATTGCGGCAAAATATTCAACAATTATTTAAAGAGGCATACTTGTGTTGTTGTAAAACTGATTGAAGTTCCTGGCAGTAGCCTGAGAGACGTCCAAAAAGAAACCATCAGCAAAAATGAGAGCACACAGAAAAACTTAACAATACACCTCATAAAGTATTCGTGCCACAGGAGCCAAATATCATGACAAGTTGTGAAGCAAAAGTACTTTTGCCGCACAAGATTTGCCCAACCAGAATTATGATTGAGAAAGATACTCCAAAGCTTTAGAAAGCAGGGCTAAGTTAAACGTATGAGTGTCCTTCAAATTAATTCCTCCATTTCTCATTGACAGACAAACTGAACTCCAATTGATAAGTGTGAAGAACTTGTTTGTTCCCTGATTAATCAGAAAAATTAATGCCTAGCCTTTGAATCAATCTGTTTACAAACTGGCATTGGCAGCTATTATCTAATCCAAAGATTTCCTCCTGTTTAACTGCTGGACTATGTTATCCCCCAGTTTATACTCCAATATTATGAATCAAAATCGTAATGGAATTCCCGACAATCCCATCTTAGCCATACTCATCTTATATCAGAAGCGGCAGACCAGTCCAAGTTGAACCGTTGGCCTTCCCAAACCGGACAATCCACACGTGGGTCCTCCTCTATGCCCACGTGAGTGGATGTGGGTCTCTGCCAGCTCAAAAGAAACATGGCTTTGGAGGCACCATGAAGACGCGTGGCCTAATTAAACAAAGAGGCCTCGGTGAGAACACAGTTACATGCAGAGAATCAACTGCACAGGGGGGGTGGCCTCTGACAGTTCATTTGGATTCAAGGCCAGAAGAGTTACCAAATATGAAGAGTTTCATGCCAGAAAGAAACCAATCCAGGCTACGCAATCTTGTGCCCAGCCCATGCAACACCTCCCCATATAAATTCTCGAAACCCCTCGTTATTTTGTCAACTGCAAATTCTCATGGGCTGCATGCATGCTTTTCTTTCACTCCGCTTGATTTGATTCTCCTACATGCATAAATTCCATTAGTTCAGATTCTTTTGCATGACTAATATCCTCAAACTTACGATGGACGTGCATGCGCAGCATCTTAATCTCATCCTCCCGCAACTCCTGAATAATACCAAGACTACTGATACTAATAGGTAAGACTCCGACGCCTGTTTGCTTTCCTTCCCTCTCGAGTCTTTGCTCGTCTCTGGTATTCTTCAATTTGTGGCGCGTCTTTCCTCATTTGCAGTGACCACGTAATGCCGGTGATGAATAACAGCGGTTTATACAGCAGCGAGCAGATGGGCTGTGATTGCCAGGCTCCCTTCTCGGCTTGCTTTTATTCCTCCGCCAACCCGGGCATTCGCGAGTGTCTGACCAACGCACCGGCCCCCCGAAAGAGGTCGAGAGGTGATTTCTGTTCACTGAACGAACATTTGTTCGGTCAAATCCAACAACAAGAACTTGAGATCAACCACTTCATTAACCACCATGTAAATCCCCATTATTCCCACCACATTCTTCTCTTTTCTTCGTATGGTGCATTATGCGGCAAATAGTAATAGTAATTTTATGATATATATTTTACAGACCGAGAAGCTGCGGCGGGAGTTATCTGAGCGGAGGAAGCGGCAGATGCGGTGCGTGGCGCAGGTGGTGGAGCAGGCGGTAACGACTCGTTTGCGGGCGATGGAGGAGGAGATGGAGAAGATGAGGAAACTGAACTTGGCGCTGGAGGAGCGGGCAAGGGCAGTGTACCTGGAGAACCAAATCTGGAGGGAGCTGGCTCGGTCCAACGAGGCCGCCGCCAACTCTCTCCGCTTCCACCTCGAGCAGGTCCTGTCGGACCGGGTCCAGGTCGAGAAGGGGGTGAATGAGGAAGCGGCTGAGAACGCGGAGTCATGCTGCGACAGCAGCGGAGGCATCGGTGGTGGCGGTAGCGACATGGCGGAGGAGTCCGGCGAGCGGAGTCCACGATTGGGTGTGTGTAGGGCGTGCGGGGCGAGGGAGGCGAGTGTGCTCGTGCTGCCGTGTCGGCACCTGTGCGTCTGTCCCACGTGCGGGTCAAGCGCTCGCAAATGTCCCGTCTGCCACTCGGATATCACTGCGACAGTTAATGTCAACCTGTGCTAGGGGCTGTTTCGTTCATGAAGTTAATGAATCTGATTCTTAATTTTGAGAATTAATTTAAACTGAATTAGAATAAAATATGAATTTTATTTGGTTGTTGAATAAAGATTCATAATTTAGTTGAATTGTGTTTGGTCTGTGAATTTAATAGAAGAAAGCAATCTAATATTTGTGCACACAAAAATGCCAAAATATATTTTCATGAAAATATATTGGCCTACATTACCGTGTATACCATGCCTGGAAGCTGCCTGAAAAAGCGATTGGGTCATATTTTTCAAATGTTGCAAAATCAGATCTTGACATCTAGCATGCCGTTCAACATGTTAAAACATCCATTGGGCCTCTCACTACGTGTTTCCGTAGAACCTTCCACTCGCCCGTCAGGATTGAAAAGTGCTGATTCTTTATCCGCCCAGTCCGTGTCCGTATCCGTATAAAATTGTCGGGAGTTTTTTGTCCGTGTCCGAAAGTCCTGCGGACACGGACACGGACAATTCCTTTTTTATTCACCCCCCTCCCTCCCCCTCCCCCTCCCCCCCCAACCCCTCCTCTGCCTCCGCCCTCCTCCCCGCCAGCCGCGACCCCGTCGCCCTCCTCCCTGCCGCCCTTCCTCTCCACCCCGCCGCCCTCCTCTCCACCCCCGTCCCTCCTACCCGCGACCTCGCCGCCCTTCCTCTCCACCCCACCCCTCCTCCCCGCGACCCCGCCGCCCTCCTCTCCGCGACCCCGCCGCCCTTCCTCCCCGCGATCCCGCCGCCCTCCTCTCCGCCGCGGCGCCGTCCCTCCTCCGCGGCCGGAATTCAGGTAAAAATCATTTTTTTTTGAGCCGTCGCCGCCCTTCCTCCTCCGGTCATCGACGCGGTCGCGCCCTCCGCGACCGCGTCGATGACCCCGTCCTCCCCTCCACCCCGCCGTGGCGCCTCCCCTCTGCGACTGCACCCTCCTCCCCCCCACCCCGCCGCCCTCTTCCTCCACTCCGCCGGCCGCCGCCCCTCCTCTTCGGATCTCGGACAGACAGCTGTCCGAGGTCCATTGGCCGTGTCCGTGACCGGAATTCACGGATAATTTCTACCGGCGCGGACACGGCCACGGACACCTCGGACGCGGCCGGCCGCAAACACCCCTACCCACAGGACTGTTACCATATAGAGAGAAAATCACTGAGCACGTACAACCTTTTTCCTCCTCAGTGATTGGGAGTCATAAGATTTGTTACATTTTTTTGGGCAACAAAGATTTGTTACACTTGTACTCTATTATGTGAGTAGTTAGGTTCGCTATCTTATTTTACATTTTTTTATAGACCTGTGTTACACGATATTAGTAGGAAAAATCTAGCCAACTTGCGCTACAGCGCTGGCTAGACTAGACGGTCTCATAATAGCAAACATGGGCTATTATACACCTAAAGAAATACTGGCGGACTTTTTAGAGATGCTATTATGTACGTTCATTTTTTAAGCCACGAATAAGTGCTAGTCTCCTGTATAAAAAACCAAAAAAAGAAGTCTCTTCGAAGTTCGAAGGACCTAGTTCCAAAAAAACCCATGTCTTTAGCAACACGTCGGATGGCCATGGCCATAAGGGCCCACGTGAATACCACGTCTGGCCCACACCTCATCCATGTGCGTAATGGAAGTAGAACAAACTCGTTTTTGTCTTTATCCTCCGCCTTACAAAAACTCCCACATTTTCAGCCCAACTTTTCTTCTGTTGCCCGCCTCTGAGCTCGCTTCTCCGCACTTCCTGGAGCTTTTCCCACATCCTGGCTCTAGTTTTGACTCACGTGGTTGCATCGTCCTCGTGCATGCATGGCTCTCCCGGAGGATGACATCGCTTCCAAATCTCTACAATGTTCGTGCTAATTGATGATTTCGTTATGGAACCTACCTGATTCAATTAGATGTCCACTCGCACTTGCTCAGTTGAAAAGTCAGTTCTATTAATAAAATAATACGTGTATGATAGTAGATTCTTCTCTTAATAATACGTGTATGATAGTAGTTTCTTCTCTTAGTGATGGTAGGAACGTAAGAAGTTGTTTACAAAATCACACGCTATACTTCGACAAGAAATATCTCATATTCTCCAGTCTCAATTGGTATTAAATGAGTTTTTAAACAAACAAATTTCACCTTCTTTAGCCCGAGAATTAAATCATGTGAACGCCTTCTTTATCTAAAAATCGAATAGAAAAAAAGATCCAACAAGAAAAGAAACATATCTGCAAGTCTAACCCATTAAAAGTTTTTGCATTAGCACACGTGACTAGAGGGCTGTTTGGTTTGTGAATTTGACACCAAATAAAATAAGAGTGAATTAGGAGATAATTAAATGAATCCTGTTTGGTTCATGAAGTTAAAATTCAACCTGAAAGAGGAGAGAATTTTGTACTAAATTCTTCCTTAATTTACTAATCTCCTCATGAAGGGATTCTTCCTTAATTTGATCCCTTAATTTCTAATGGATCATTTTTTCCTATTTTGCCCCTCCACAAACGCCAAAAACCACGCTCCTCCTCTCGTACGCCGAGCACCACTCGTACACCGCAGGAGGTGCGCCCGGCTCCATCTCCGCTCCTCCCGCAGGCTGGAAACCTCGATTTCCACGGGCATCTCCGCCGCCAACCCTCCATCTCCGACCACAACCTCCGACTCCGGCCGAGCCAACAGGTACGGCTTGCTACTCCCTTCCCGTTCTCCGGCGGCATTTTTGGCCGGCTAATGATCATTTAGGGATTATCAGCTTCACTGTAGCTGATTCATTGTTTAGTGGTTTTGGTTTGTCTGGCATTGTTGCATCTAATTCATTGACTGACCAGTGAGATCGCGATTTTTTGTGGATTTTTTTGTGATGATTGTAAGATAGTCTGCAAGGGCGATGATCATGGAAAATTTAGATCCTAAAAAAATTATGAAATTGGTACGAAAATCTGATGTCATTGTTGCTCGCGTGAGTTTTTATTTTTTTCCAAAATTTCCGGATATTTTCTGTAATGATTCCAAGCTAATCTGCAAGTGCTAGTTATGATCATGGAAAATCGTAGATCCCAAAAAAATCATGAAAATAGTAAGGGGGTTTGATGTCATTGTTGCTTTTTGTACTCTAATCGTTTGCTAGAGTTTGTTGGAACGGAGGGAGTAACCAAATATCAGACTGAGTTCAGCTTTTGTAGCTTACCTTTCTCTAGATCAAGTTGTGCTGTGAAAGACAACAAATGATTAGATAAAAGAATAGATAAGGAACAATGATGATTGAGATATTAAGTAGCCGCTTACTCTGCTCTGATGCTGCAGCTGCTTTTAGTGTTGTTTTGAAGAAGATATTATGACTTTTCTAATAGATACCTGATTTTATAGCAATGAGAACAGTAGTGTCAAGATATTTGTTTTGTATTCCAATAATGTACCTTGCGAAATATATAGGAATCAAATGATCAGAAAAATGACAGAGTGGAAGTGGAAAGGAAAAATGCTTTTGTAAGGTTGGGTTGTATAGAACAGATAAATTCAACTTCGTTACATCATAAAAAAAATTAATGCAACAATGTTTCACCAGAGACTATCTATTGTATGTCGCAGTGCAGCTTCTCTATTTGCTTTCTCGAGAACATGAACTTAAGCTACTTCATCATTTTAGAGATGTTATTACTCTTATCTCTTGTTGCACTATATCATCCTCTAACAAGAAGAAAGATTTAATATGTTTTGTCTAGCTTTAAACTTGTACTGTTATACATTATATTATTAAAAAAAGTTATACATTATACAGGACAAATCCAAGTCATGTTTCGCTTTTAGTATATTTAACCAAGTTTGCAGATATTTTTTGGTTTCTCTCACAAGTTTTTAAAGGCTACTGCTACAGGTTCCCCCCTTATTGACTCTTGTTACCATAGCACGTCACCTCCCCACCATTGACTCGGAGATGATGAGGGGTGGTAAGGAGAGCTAATAAGGGGAAGTCCTTCCCACTTTACAATTCCTCACTGCCTGTTGCTGAAACTTGTCCTAAAGTTCTAACCATGTTACAGAGCATCATATTCCTAAAGGTCTAACCATTATCTTGCAAAAATTTGATGTCATTGTTGCTATTTACCAGTAGCTCGCGTGGGTTTTTATTTTTCCGTTTTTTCGGATATTTTTTGTAATGATTCCAGGCTAATCTGCAAGTGCTAGTTATGATCATGGAAAATCGTAGATCCCAAAAAAATCATGAAAATAGTGAAAAAATCGTTTGCTAGAGTTTGTTGGCCGGTTATAATAAACAGATATCAAACTGAGTTCAGCTTTTATAGCTTACCTTTTGCTAGTTCAAGTTGTGCCGTGAAAGACACCAAATGATTAGATAAAATAATAGATAAGGAACAATGATAATTATTTGATTTTTTGCTGAACATCTCTGATTTCAGTGCTGTTAAAAGATCATATGGAAATGATGTTGTTGTCAGTGCGTTTATTTGTGTTTTGTGTTCTTGCTTTTGCATATGTTGATAAAAAAAGGAGGATTTCATGCTTATGTGGTGCCTCTTTAAAAAATCAGGTTGAGCTGAGTACAAGAGATGAATCCCCCTAGTGAAACAAATACAAATAGAAAGTTTTCGAAGTCGGTTGACTGGAATCAACAAGAACATTATGCCTTCCTTGAGCATGTAGTTTATGCCATCAGTAAGGGCCACACAGGAAGAACCAACTTCTCGACAAGGAAGGGTGGGAGCTAGTCCAGAAACGGTTAAGGGAAATGCATGACATTCATGTGGATCAGCGAGTGTTTAAAAATCATTATGACACAGGTAGGATAGCAGCTATGAATTCTTAATTGTGTATAGATAGGGATGGAACTTGGGTCGGGTTTTTACCCGACCCGACAAGACCCGGCCTTATTGGGCCGGTTCTGGGATTGCTTATGCAATACCCGGTTCCGGTTCCGGGTCTGAAAGAGGAACCGACCCATCGGGTCGGGTCGGGTCCGGGTTTTCATGTAAAACCCGGACCCGACCCGGGTACATGATAGATATATATATATCATATACTTGGACCCATATTTTTTTTTTTTTATGAATATTTTTTTTGGGCGAAAGCACTCATATCTCTTGATTTGAGTAGTTTGGATTTTTATAGATATATATTATTAATAAAAAAATTAAAAGAGTTAATAGTTTAATGTATATGACATTAAAAATATAAAAAAACTGGTACCGGGTCGGGGCGGGGCGGGTCCGGGTTTCAAGTTCTGGTACCCGGGGCGGGTCCGGGTCCTTGAAACTGGACCCGTAGTGGGTCTGGGACGGTTCTGGGTTTGAAGAATTAAAATGGTTCCGGGGCCGGGTATGCCAATACCCGGCCCAAACCCGCCCCGGTTCCATCCCTATGTATAGAAAAGAACAAGTTTATTTGATTCTCTCTTGCATGTTTATCTTCAGTTTCATGCATAGATGAAAATTATGGGGGAAAATAGAGGTTGGATGAAATTAATTTAAAATATGCTGGAGTTGTGAGGGAATCTGATTTAAAATAAATTGTGATCTATTTATTTTTTCCTGGACCATCACTAGTTGGCTGAAACATAATTATCAGTTTATGGGCATGTCCAGCGACGCTCTTCTTGTGTATGTGTCACAGCCTTTTGTGAAATTTTTATCTAACAAACTCTGCTTTTGAGCAATAGAAATTGTCAATATGTGTTTTTATTTGTTTTCATGAGTGTTAGGAGTTTGTGAAAGTTGTACACTTGGTTGATAGTAGCGAAACACAAAAGAAGAATGTGATTGACCAGCGATTGATTTGACCTGCTTATATTTTTATTACGATAGTATAGCTAGCTTGAACTTCTTTTTTCCTTTTGACGTTTTTTTGGATATATTTCTTCTTTTGATCTTGAAAATGTGAAGTCAGACCGTAAAATGGAGAGGAGTAAGTGAAAATTCCTGAAAGTGAGGATACAAGGGTCTAGAGACTACCAAAGGAATAAGAACTTGACTAACGGAGGTGATAATGAAGAGGATAATGAATAGAACGTTGTTTATGTGGGATGGAGGGAGTGAGTAGTAACTAACAACAAATATCATATTAAATCTGCTTCTGCTCAATTGTCTATTTGTATATTTGGTGTTTGAAATGCTTGTCCAGTGACATGAATGTAAAATTTGTAAAAAAATACTACAGACAAGAGAGCAGCCAATATTTGGAGTCAGGGGAGGGGAAGTTCAAGTGTCTATTTTGATGTGTACCACTTGCTTGTTTCAAAAAGGGTTCATCATTACCTGACTGACTTTTCTCTCTCACGACCAAATAACACGGAAATGGTGGGGAGAAGAATGGCTTTTATAAAGAAAGAGTCTAATAAATTTAACGCATTTTCAAATGGTCGAGAGTAGTATATTTCTGTATTTATAATTACTCCTCGATGCCTTTGTTCTTCCCTTTTAGGACGTAATCATAGCCGACGTCGACACACAATCTGGCCAAGTGTCTTGGAAGGTTGCGTTCTTCCGATCTACATTGAGTTCAGGAACTTATGTGGGGTCAACCCTTCCAACAGTCATACGTTCTGAAGTAAGGAACGAGTGAAACATTCACTATCGAGGATTTAGGGCGTGTCGTGATTACCAGTAATAGTTGGAGTAATAGTCACATTGATTTCGTGTTGTCTGTCATGTATATAAGAATGACATTTAATGAGTCTGTCTATATGAGACAAAGACTTAATCATTGAACATGAATTTTGAAAAAAAATAAAAGATTTTGTTTGAAAGATTAATGAAAGAATTAAGTAGAATTTTGTAATAGGCTGCATAAAATGTTAATACAAATATTGTTTTGTTAATAATTATATTACGATATCTCATTAAGTATTTTTATATTCAGCATCATCTTGTAATGTAGATGCTTATGTGGAAAATTGACTTCAAGTAGAGTGAGGGCATCTAAAAAGCTTCATAGTATATTTTAACCTCCTAGTTTGTTCAAAACTTTGTAACAAAACGTGAGTGCTAATTACTTTTTAATATATTTTGAGTTTTACAGACTTGTACATGGAGGACTTACGTCAGTTTATTCGACTTCATATTTATAATATTATATATATATATTGTTTTGTATCCGTAATTGTGAATCCTAATTATCACGGCATAGATGCTTAGTTGATAAATTTCAACTAATTATTTATTGAATAGATGAATAATCCTCTAAATTTTTCAGTATTACTCTAATTTAATAAAGATTTTAAAAATATGGGATGTGACATAGATAAGGTCGAGAGGATGAAAGATGACTTGTTCGCTTGAAAACCTTACGTTTTTTCTATAGACTCTACATCTCAATAAAATTAACCAATTAGAAGGTCTCAATTAAAGCGACCGGAGGGAGTATTGATCGATTATTGCTCTCTTTATTTTCTCCTTTGTCACTGCTTCATACGGAAAAGTGTGTGTTCTTTTTACAAATTAATTAGGATAGAATTTTGGGAATCTGAAATGGCATAACCAACAAGTCGTGGACGAAAAAAATACGCCGAATGTGTAGACACGTGGCCAATGTTTTAGGCACTGTGGCATGCACGGATCAGACGGGAAAGCAACCGCATACGTGTTCCTTGTGTTCTAGTGGCAACTGGCAAGCAAATTAGGTACACACATTTGTAGTCCAGCTAAGCGCCATATGACATGCTTTCACCGTATTCTTTTAACCAATCAAAATTACCACAAGTATTTGGCATGGCCACAAGTATTTGGCATGGGCTTCTCACAAATCACTAGCATCTTAGAGTCATTCAGCACAGTGCCGGCCACAAGCTTACCTGCTTCCACACCTTGCTCCCCACGCGCCTGCTTCTTCCTCTCCCATTCTGTTGTTGCTGACTCTTCTCTATATTAATCTCATGAAGCCTCTCCGATTTCCATTAGCCCTAATAAGATCCTCCTCAACTATTTTATTTGCAGCCTAATCAAGATCCACTTTGTCGTACAATGATGAGTAGAACCACCATGAAATTCTCATTCTGCCTCCTCTTCATGTTCTTATTGATTTTGGTTTCATCACCGATGGCTCTCGCCCGCTCGGGTGGCGGCGAAGGCGGCAACGACGTACCGGAGGAGTGCAAGTTGGAGAAGGGCGAGTGCAACAACAAGAAGGCGGCGCTGAGGCTGAAGGTGATCGCCATCGCAGCCATCTTGGTCACCAGCATGATCGGAGTCTGCCTCCCTCTCTTCTCCCGCTCCGTGCCGGCCCTCGACCCGGAACGTGATCTCTTCATCATCCTTAAGTCCTTCTCCTCCGGCATCATCCTCGCCACCGGCTTCATGCATGTGCTCCCGGACTCGTTCGACGATCTCTCGTCCAAGTGCCTGCCCGATGAGCCCTGGCACAAGTTCCCCTTCACAGGGTTCGCGGCCATGATCTCGGCTATCGTCACCCTCATGGTGGACTCCATGGCCACCAGCTTCTACAACAAGGGGATGAATGCCGGCATCAAGCCTGAGGGTTGTGCTGTTGCTTTTACTGAGATGGGGGGCATGGCCGGTGCAGGTGGTGGGAACTTGCATGTCCATCATGCACACGGCATGGCTGCTGCTAAAGACGACTCCAAGGAGTCTCAAGTGCGTCGTTATAAAGTCGTTGCCATGGTAATTACTAATTACAACTTAATGTATATGATATTGGACATAAAGTTAACGTTTTTTTTGTATTTGAGGGTGACTTATTTGATTCAATCTGATTGTCATGGAAATGTGCAGGTACTGGAGGTGGGGATTGTAGTACACTCGGTTGTGATTGGTCTCTCACTAGGGGCTGGAGACAACACATGCACCATCAAGCCTCTGGTGGCTGCTCTATGCTTCCATCAAATGTTTGAAGGGATGGGTCTGGGCGGATGCATCCTTCAGGTATACTATGTCCTGATTAGACTCATTCCACTCCTAATTAATCCTCAACTTTGATGATTACTATAGGTTCTGTCGCTCACGATAGCATCTTGACTGTTTAAAATGACATGTGTCAACAATTAATCAAATTTGTACTGCACATTGAATTAATTTTAAAGGTTACAAAACTAGTAGCAGATCAGTAGGTTGTATATTTGTACTGGAACATGGGGATACACCTGCGAGAGTACTGACAGTGGTCAATACTGATGCAGGCTGAGTACAAAAAGGTGAAGAAACTTCTGATGGTGTTCTTCTTCTCCACCACCACCCCATTTGGGATTGCAATGGGAATTGCATTGTCCAACGTCTACACAGACAACAGTCCGGCCTCGTTGATCACCGAGGGACTTTTGAACGCCTCCTCGGCTGGTCTTTTGATCTACATGGCCTTGGTTGATCTGCTGGCCAATGATTTCATGGGCTCCAAGTTGCAGGCCAGCATTACGCTTCAAATCAAATCTTATGCAGCTGTTCTTCTAGGTGCAGGCGGCATGTCGCTTATGGCCAAATGGGCCTGATACTATACATAATTGCAATTTAAAAGTAGAAGAATCCTTTCCTGATTGAAAGTAGCCATCATCTTTGAAATTTGAGCAAGTGAACATCTGATGCAACTTCTTTTGTTAGTTTTTCAAATTGTTGATTACATTTTCTTAGACCCAAATTGGCCTTAGAAAGCCCATGAGACCATTTGACAAACATTGTCAACAAAATAGGTATGGGTTCAGCTTTAGGCGAGGTAAACTTTGTAAGATTTGGATAAAAATCGCAAAAAAGAACCTGAATTCAGATAACGAAATGACTATTGGAGAATTATGCATGCAACGTTGGAGAATCTTGTATTGGGACCTGCGGGCTTAAAGTGATGCATCTGATCAATGAATGGGGTTCACATTCATTTCAAATAATTAAAAGCTGTTCCTAGTGGCTACAATGATGAAGATTAGCTTCCATGTCAATCAAGTTTTCTAATGCTCAAAACCAAAACTTACATTTTGTTTATTCGCCTTAGATTCCTCCATTGAGACTTTAATTCAGAAGCGAGGGAAATAGTGAACTTCTTGGACAAGAGTCCAAGTGCTCAGCTACCTAGAGTTTTAAATTTTGAATGCCTAATTGTGTTAGATAACCTATAAGATTTACATACATCGCCAAAGTCAAAGGAATATTTACTGATAAGATAAGAGGAGTTGCCAGTTGGACTAGCCATTAGCCAACCGCACTTCTCTATTAAGCTTATGCCTTGAACAAGTATTTGTATCTGGCTGAACATCAATTGAATATAGCAAGTGGTTGAAGTTAAGTGCTGATAGTTTGGGCCAGGATATGGAAATGATTCCTTACAGCTACAATGTGAGCAGATCAAGCTTGGGAATCCTAGTACAAATTCATGCTGAAATAGTTTGATGACAACCGTTCTTTACAACAGCATCGTCGTTCTTTGTATTTTCGGCTATGTTGGATCACCGTCATTTCTTCTTGTGAGGTTAGACACAGAACCAATTCCAAAACCAAAGAAAAAAGTTATTTCAATAGCGAATCCCCTTTAAGAAGCCTCTAATGTCCTTTTTTTTTCTGCAACAAAGCAGCCTCTAAAGGCTCTGCTCCAAAAAGAGTCATTAAAGTAGAATAAATTTTTTTACACACATAGAGTACTTTAATGCTCTAAAGTCTTTTTTTTTGCAACAAAGAAGCCTCTAAAGTCTTTGCTCCAAAAAGAGTCATTAAAGTAGAATAAATTTTTTTACAGACATAAAATAGAGTACTTTAATGCTCCATTTGCTATTATAAATATTTGTCAAAATGACAAAACGCACAATGGCGCTGCTATCATGGTCGTAGTTACTGCATGAGAAACTCATTAGAGGCTTCTTTTACAAGAGCTAATGTGTCAAAGTAAAATGCTATCACAATTCACAGCAACCAAAAGCATAGTTTTAAATTTTTTTTGATAAGTAGTTTTTTTCTCAATAAGTGGTGTCAATCCTTAGGAGTTAGCACCCAGCTAGAAGGGGCAACCAGCTTCTTACATTGTAATATTGTATGTCGAAGTCAATTCCCTCAGGCTTGTATGCTGAAATATCATGAGAACCTGTTAAGTATAAATATATATACAATCCCCCAAAGGAGTTTTTTTAGCTCCACCTTAATTGCATTCAAAATTTAATGGCAAAAAAAGAACTTATTTCCATCTTTATTCGTTACTTTGGTGATTCATCGCCAGTCTACGGCGGTAAATTTGTTCCAGGGCCTACATAAGTATAAACTCATGGTAGGTTGCTCCCAAGAAGTCTTTTGCTCCCTCTTGATTGCTTAAATTTAAACATTCGGATCCCAAAATAAATTGGTTTAATAAATAGTTTAAGAGGTTTTGACTTGTGATTGCCCACTGGAATTTCGGATCAACAATTTTCCCTCTTAAAATTATCAACTAATAACTCTTGAATTTACTAATATATATAATAAATTGAGGCAAAGGATGAAGCCCTCCCATTATTGGAATTTAAAAATCTTGAAGCGAAAACATGCTTAGAATTTGAATAGTTTTGTTTTTTGCAACAATTTGAATATGGTACGAAAACATATAGTCTCTATAAAAAAAGGATAATTAATATAGACTCTTGTTTCAGTGGACAAATACCCATATCAATAAAGGAGAAACCCGTATCAATAAAGGAGAAATAACCCAGGAAAAACTTAAATATTAGACATGGTGGGCTGAGGCACCACGAGCCATTGGATTTCAATATGACCGCATGAGTCAAATCAGGGGCAGGGTGGGTAGTTCAAAAACTACGAGTCTAGTGATTTGATCCTAGCCATCAAATTAAAATCCAATGGCTCATGCCTAGGGCTGTAAACGGCGTCCGGATAGCCGTGTCCGTCCGTCCGTTTTATAGCCCAAACGGACATAAAAAACTGTCCGTCGCGGTTGCGGATGCGGCCACGGACAGTTTTCTATGTCCGTCAACTAAACAGCCGCGGCTGCGAATAGACTCTATTCGCGTCTGGAGCCGTCCGTTTAATATAAAACGAAAAATCAAGCAGACGCCGCTCCCCTCCGCGGCCCCATACTTCACCGGAGCGGACATTACCGATGACCTCCTGGCCATTTTCTCCTCCCTGTTCTCCGCCAGCTCCCGGCCCCGCCGCCTTCTCTTGTAGGTACTCTCTAGTCTCTCCTCTCCAGTTCTCTCTGGTCGGCACTGGTTGAAACTCTGCTGGCCGGGATCTCTGTTTTCCGCTGCTTCCAAGATGGTTTCTTTGAAATCAGTGGTGTCCTTACTGACCAAAAGCATGTAATGGTCTTAAAATTGCTCTCTTTTTCGTAGAAGTTCATATTTTTTGAGCTGTTTTTGGATGCAGGGGGTTGTCTGTTCTCTTATTTTCATCTCTTTACTTGTGGGTGTTCAGGAGGAATGTCGCAAATGAGTTATCAGATTGGAGCTAGGCGATGATGGTAGATATCCAGAAATTGTCAGCTACTCCAAAAAATGTTGTTTTCCCATATGGTATTGATTCAGGTTCTGTTACTTGATGTTTAATAGGCTAAGGAAATTTCCAGTTATCTGAATTGACAAACATTAAAAGTTGTATAATTGCATACAAGGTTGTGATGACCACATGGCGTGAGTTAATTTTGTCCCAATTGGTTATAATGAATTTGTATTGTTACGATCTCTCACAGGTTAATGGAGGTACTGGAAAAATGGGGAAGGCTGTAGCGGAAGCAGCACTTTCTGCAGGATTCCAGCTTGTCTCTGTAACTTTTAGCAGCTCATATGACTCTCAAGATGTGGAAGTTGCTGGGACCAAAATTCGGGTGCATGGTCCATGAGAAGGAGGGTGTATTATCGAATTTGTGAGATAATTTCTTTAGATGCACTAGTTATTGACTGCATATTTCTTCAAGTAAAAAAGGCTTAGGTGAAACTGATATTGTACGTCTCCTTGTTGGTTTTTTCAGCCGTTTACAACCTAGTGTCCGTCCGTGTCCGTCCATGTCTGCAACGAACACATGCGGATGAACACGTAGGTGTGTCCGGACAGACGGCGGACGGATGGACACTTACTTTTAGTGTGAGTGGACGGCTACGGACCTAGCTTGTCCGCGTTTGTATCCGTCCGTTTACACCCCTACTCATGTCATGCCGCTCGGGCTCACACAGACAAACATGACTTATTAATGGCTTAAATATCAAATACTAATAGATAAAAGTTTAAAATAAGATTGCTCTCGTGTAACTTATATGAGGTTAATTCAATTCATAATAGTTGAATCTTAATCTGCCGACTATACTCACCCCCACTGATTTGATACCCACTCTCAAACTGAATCTAATGAAAGATTGGCCTCATGCCCGATTTAATGTAAACCGTTCTCGTGCAAATACCAAAAATAAGATGAGAAAAAGCCAAAAGTAACCCAATAATTGTGTCGCCAATGGAGGCGGGAGGGAATGAACCCCGCTTCTCATTTGCTTCTCACAAGACGAACCAGCAGTCAGTGAAGGAAATAGTCAAAATAAGGTATTCGACGCTTACAGAGGAAATAGGAGAAGTGGTTTTTACCTAAACTCCATTTGCAGAACATTATTAGATCAGTAACTTGGCTGCTTAGTGCGGAAAAAGGAAGATGCATTATTATATCAGTAATTGTGGTTTGGATTCTCTTTTTGTTTTAAAAATCTACTTCTAGTGTTGAAAGCTTCCAGACCTGATATCATTCCTGATTCCTGAAACCTGCCATGTTGATGGTTTCTTCATGTTGAGGCTCCTGCTTCTTCAACACCATTCTCTGTACAGCCTGAGAAACGGTGAAATTTGACATCTTTTTTTTTAGAAAATTGAATTTCGCTGCTGCAGTGGCTTGTTTGATCAAGTTTGGTTGATGGAAGGCAGGAGATGGTGATAAATTGAGGTAAGGATTTTGGAGACGTTTATGTTGGAGTTTTGAGTTTTTAATTGTGGAAAAAGGCCTTCTTTTCTTACTCTGGAACATTGATGAGTTGACTTGAGGATTCCCCAGATATGGTATATAGATTTTGGTGGAGACCCATAATCAAAATCGGATTTGAATTTGATATGGTGTTATGAATTTTGTTTGAGAAGTCATAATTAGAAGTTAACAGCACTGGGAGGATTTATTAGGTTATACTGTGTATCCACAGCAGAAATGGACGAATTGTATGATCTAGAGGGAAACTTTTTTGAGGATTCCGACGGGGAAGATGAAGAATTCAGAAGCTGTTGTGCAGAGGAAGAGGAGTGGAGGAATCAGGAAGGTGCAATTGAAGAATCTTTAGAAGATAATGATGATTGCGTTACGTTCAATTTGTTCTCAAAAGGTGTGTCAGTTCTAAAAGAGGGCGAATCAGATATCAGGGTTTCTGGTATTGGGGTTGTGATGGAGAGATCACACAAAATACTTGTCCATCAAGTGCAGAAAAAACTTGATTTTTATGTTGAGGAATTAGTTGCCGAGCACTTGGCTTTGATGGATGGACTCTTGGAGGCTCTGAAATCTAATGCTCACCGGGTGTTTGCTTTCACAGATTCTGAAATGCTTTATGATCAGGTAAGTGATTGCCGTTTCTGTCATCCTTGTGAACTGTTAATTGACAAATTGTTAAAGATGAATTTGTCTGTGTGCCCGTCAATCTTGCAAACATAAAAAAAATATATATGCTCTTGCAATCTGCTTTTAGTCTGTAAATATGGCTATTTAAATTTATATTTTGTCATATCAAATATCTGGTCACACTGGTTTCCTTATGCTATCCTCTTGTTTTGTGGTTTATCACGTGAACAGATCTGTAGACTGTAATGGTAATTTTGCTTATCTTTGGTTTCAGATTCATTAAAAGATAGTCTTCTTAAGCGTAAGTGCTTGCTTGCATCCTTACGGTGTGCTGGAAACTAAAAAAAGTTTAGGAAAATAATAGTTGGATAGGGCAAGTGCTATGCTTGAATTAAAAAGGTTGTTGCTAAAAAATTAGTGGACAAGTGCAGCTGCTGGTTTAGCTAGCCCATTAATTCATTTTATGTCAGTAGGTACTTAGTTTTGGTCAATGTAGCATATACATGGATCGTCTTACTTTTGCCCCTCAGAATTGTAACTCATGTTGGATTTTATAAGAATAAGTGCGTTTTTGTTGATAATGCTGCAGATTCATTTTCTTTTGTCTAGTGAATTGGACTTTTTCCCTATGTAAAGTTACGCCCTTTATTACATGCAAGAAATTGGTGTTTAGCAATTAAATATCTAGTATGGATGCTTATGATACTGGCCAACCAAATTTGTCAACCATTTTTTCTCAATCTTTTCTCTTCCCTCATCATACCTTCTAATAAATTATTTACAACTTCCAGCTGTCATAATGCTCTGGTTGTAGATCATTAGATTAGGCCTGCTTTCAGATGTGCACCTAATTAACAATTTTCCCAATTCTACAGATTGTCCGAGGTGAAAGATGTAAGGACCAACTTCTTACAGCTCTAAGTGAAAGAATTCTTGAACATGCTGGGAAACTCGATTTCTTTGTTTTGCAACTTGTGCCTAGTAGCCAACTTGAGAAGCCCTTGCGTTTAGCTCAAGAGGCTATTGGTGACAGATCTTGTGAAGATTGTCCAATTTGCTGCGAGGAGAAATTTCCATCCCAATTGATAACCCTGAAGTGCTCCCACAAAATTTGCTCACAGTGTTTAACTACATATGTGGACAAAAAATTAGCTAGAATGCAGGTCCCAATTAGATGCCCCCAATTCAGATGCAAATATCTTATATCTACGTCTGAGTGTAACACTTTTCTTCCTAACCCTACTTACAAGAAACTGGAAAGAGCATATGTAGATGTCAGTCTTCACTGCCCATACCCAGATTGTCTGGTGGTACTAAGTCTGCAAGAGTGTATGTCAACAAATGCAAGCTCATCAAGTCACAGTGCGGTGAACTGTATTCACTGCAGAGAGTGTAAAAGATTGTTCTGTATAGAATGTCGCGTGCCATGGCATACTTCAACGAGCTGTGCAGAATACATTGAGCAGAGAAATGCTGGAGAGATTACATTGCATCAGCTGGCAGACCGCCAAATGTGGAGACGATGCCAAGAGTGTGGTAGGCTGATTGAACTCACTCAAGGCTGCTATCACCTCACCTGCTGGTACGGAAACTGCCATGATAGATATGTGCTGTTTCTGCTAAAAATTCCTTTGCTAAATTCGTTTATTTACTGGTTACATTTATGTTGGTCAAGTATCCTCAATAATTTACTAACTTTCATATGTCTCATGTGAGCTCTTGGATGTTTCATGTCTATTCATAAAATTTTAAACCATGGGAAGATAGTTTTTTATATGAATGGGATGATAGTCCAATCTTCGTATCCTTGTGCAGGTGTGGTCATGAATTTTGCTATTCTTGTGGGACTGAATACAGGGATGGCCAACAGATATGTCAATGTGCCTTTTGGGACGATGTGAACTTTGATGTTGTATCTACTGAAACAACTGTCAACCAAGACGTCGAACCGTGGAGGTGGGATTCATTTAATACACTGCCTACGCTTACAGATGGGTATTCTGATCAGGAAAGGTCACAACTGGCTTTGTTCCAGAGATTTCTTACTGGTGGATTCAGCCTTAGCGATCTCCACCCAATTCAATCCCCACCTCAGTGTTCAGATTCATATAGTGACACCATAAAAGATCTCCACCAACTTCCATGGCTAGAGAGGTTTGTCTCTGTGATCAGTGATAATTTTTATGAAGATTATATCCAAGAGTAATCTAGTACTGTGATGTCGTCAATGGGGTAATCAATTGTGAATTGAAAGCTGGAATTTGTACGTATAGGTGGTTAGCCTAAAAAAACGCGTGTTTTTTTCAATGAACCATTTAAAAAAACATGGGAGACAGGTAATCTTCCAGGAAACATCGCCTCATCTACCTTACTGGTGAGGTGGTAAAAGAAAATACTTTGAGACGGTTGTCTAGCTTAGTTTCTTTACTTACTTCCAAAACGTCGCATCCATCTCCATCTCTGTTGAATGCTCCAGAAGTCAGAACCTTTTAGAGGTAAATTGCTTTTTTGAGCTTATACAACAAATTACTCTTGTTAAACAGAAACGACTGGGAAAAGCATCAGATGCTGACTTGGTGATGGGGTTGGGTCAGCACGCTTGCTGTAAAATCCGGGACATTCGCAAGACCTTACAGAGAAGAAAATATATAAATGAGGACTTGGGTGGCATTAATTGCTACTCCATCACACATTAATAGTCCCATTTGGTTTTCAACAATTGCGACTATTCAACTGGGACAGGGAGTATTTCGTTTGACTTACCAAACAAATGATGATCATGAATTAACGACGGAATCAGTAATGAAAAAGGCACGAGAGTGGTCCGAGGCTTTGAGACGTACACCCCTTAGGAGCTAGAGGCGGAGGCTAAAGGGGCGGAGCCGCGGAGGAGGCAGAGAGGTACGAGGTGGAGCATGTGCATAACTTGGAATGGCCTTCTCACGCCCCTTGCAGCAGCATTGCTCATGTGGGTTGCAAGCAGCCAGCTATTATGTGGGTTGGTCATTGGTGGCCCAACTCTTAGCAGATCATATGCACTCAATTATGGAGCTCGGCTTGCTTACCATTTGCCTCGTTTACATGGTCCTCCAGTTCTCGGGAAATCTGGAGTATAAAAGTAGGTCCTCAAACATTCAAAACCCAAAAAAAATCAGGTCCTCCCTTCTTCTGCTAGAAAACACAACTGTCAAAATGTTTCATTCGACATGAAGGCCCCCACATCCTGTGGTCTTGCCTAAAACGAACATAGAAACTTTGGCAGGTCTGCTACGAACTTAACTTACTACAAAACACAAGCAATGTATAAGTACAATGTTCTCTACAATGTTTTCTTCTTCTATCAGGCTGGTTTGAACTCAAAATTCTGTAGCCGTCCTATATGACACAGTAGATAGAAATGGCCGACCAGCTCAGCTCTTTTTGACAAACGAAACCATTCATCTGAATCCAGCCACACGGGAGGTAAAGCTAATCAATAATGACAATATGGATGAGAAGACTTTTAGCGTACCTTTTTATATACTGACGGAAACCCAAGTATTTTGTCAGAAAAAAAATTGAACAAAAGAGTTATACCACCTCTGAGGACTGCATATAAATGTTTACCATCCAGAACTATAACCTTGTGGAACACATTTGACATTACCACATGAATTAAATTAAGGAAAAATAGAACTGAAAACATAGTAAATTTTAGTATAATGATATCAAATGATGACACAACACCTGGTCCCTGTATGAAACATCACATACACAGTTTAACATTGATAGCTATGGTTTGCTAGCTGGTTCACCTTTTTCACTCTTATCTCAAGTCTGAAGAACTCCAAGGAATAACATCATTCTTTTAAGTTTAAATTACAAGCTGCTTTGTACCAAAAAAAATTACAAGCTGCTTTAGATATCAAAAAGAATTCAAAGAATCTCTATGAATATTAACATCTAAGATAAATTATGGAATCTGTAAGCTTCAGTTGGAGGCAGTCCCACTAGCTAACTGACTTCACACCTTCACAACAAATTTGACCCCGAAAACCTCCCAACAATCAAAAGAAAGTACCTGCCTAGCCTTCTAAGGTCATATATCTCTCTGCCAAAATCAGAACACAAAAACCTCCAACTCATAACAAAAATAATGACATTTTACTCTATAAATATTAATCAACAAGAGATGTTATTAGAGCCATAGCTGATCGCCTGAAGGCTTAGATCAGACATGTTGGTCATCCATCTCTCTGGTTCCCCAGACTCTCCTGGGATGTTATAAGCATAAGAATTCACCTTCACATCTTTCCCACAAGTTTTTGTAACACCCAACCTCATCAATTTATGTGTTCTTTCAAGAACCACAAGACTAGAAAATGTGGAGAAGCTGTTGCCCACAAAAATATCAGCTCTTAGACACACTTCATAGTCGATTGCAGATTTTATTAGGTACGGGTATTTGCTGTAGATATCCCAAACTCCTAATTTCTTCTTCTCGTATGCGAACAGGCCGTCACCCCAGCCACTCAAAATTGATTCATCTTCCAAAAGGCTATCAGCTACTGCAAGATAAATCACAGTAGGCTTTTGAAGATCCGTGATGTGTGACACACTGCTCACAATCTCCTCTCTACTACTGCAAATTGTATTGATCTTAGTCCTCTGCTCAAGATTCTTACAGTGCATCATCCAGTCCTTCTCAATCCTCATGTGAACTGCAACATACGTTACATGTGCATCGGACGAACTTACAGAAATGTTTTTCTGTTGATGACTTTCAAGTTTACCACTCAAATTATTTCCTATCTGTTGAATCTTAGAAACGACCTTTGTTGCTGCTTCAGCTATCTCATCAACTAAAACCAAGCATTCAAATATTCGCGCATAGTCTTTCACAGGCCAGTGGTCATGCCAGAGGAAGGGATTCTTTCCAACAATCCGAATCACTTCAGCTTCATCCACTGGACTTCTAATAAGCTCATTCAAGTGATCCAAATCTCTTTTAACCGTCCACCTTCTCCCGCTCCCCTTTTGTACTTCATATGGTTCGGTCTTATTCGATACATCTGAATACCGGCCCAATCGGACAAACCCATTGCATAGAGAATTAAATTTCTCAAATTGGAAGACCCTGTCAAATGCAATTGGCTCCAGCAGTTCAACCTCTTTATAAAACAAAGATGCACTTAAGCTGGGCATCAGAAGAGTTCGATTCAACATTCGAGCAGTCAAACAAGCTCTTGCAAATGCAATCTTCTGATTGTTTAGTCCCCATACAATCTGAGGAACCTCTAGAAACTTATCTCTTTTAATCTCAAGTTGTGGGGTTGGTGTAGAAAAACCGAAGTTCCAATAAAATTGATTGTCCCTGAAAGGACCATCGCCAGGAAAAGAGAAAAAAACAAGAGCTCTCAAGATGAATACAATGCAAACCAAAGTGAGACATCTGAAGAAGAGTGTATTCATTTCAAGACTGGGAAATCTGACACTCTTGCATTTTATAATATCCATTAGATTTCATGGACAGTACGATCCATCCTTACCAAGTCCCCAATCTCATAATGAATCCTAATTTTTTTTTATAAACACTGGTATCTGCAGCTGATAATGGTGAAGTTTCCTCCAATCTGCAAAATCACAGAGTGAAGCATCTTCAGAAACCTCATATCAACACATATACTCTCTGTACCTTGAGATGCATGTTAACCACATCTGTATATTCACAAAAGGTTTGTCAACAATATCAAAACACGTATGAATTAACTAGACAGACTCGCCCCTTTATCCAAGCAGGCAAGATATTAGTGTAAAAACGAAAAGCTTAATAAACTTAAACTGAATCATTTTGAAATACAGAGTTTCTGCGGAAAAGGCTAAGCACTTTCAAAACCAATAACAGGAACAGAAAAAAAACAGAGTATCAGCAAGTCAAAATAGAGAATACATCCACCAGAAGGACAATCCAAAGAAAAAACCCTCCTGTCAATGCAAACAACACATCGAAATAACAAGGAATCGGCATGCACAAATGCGAACTAACTACCTTCATACGATTAGATGAAATAGGAAGATTCCACATTTGACAATCAGGAACAGAAAAACATCCTTAAAAGAAGACAGGCAAGTACCACCATTTGAAGGCAGAAGCCTCTACCCACAAAAGGGCAAAACTAACAACAAAGGCAATAAAAGCAGCAGGACGATCTGAGAAAGAAACAAAAACATACAGACCCGACAACTGAGAGTTGATCAGAGCGAATCTGACAGACGCGTAGACAATCCAAAAGAGTGCAGTCGTATAGAGAACTTTAGGGGTGAACGGTTGCAGGGAAGGAAAAAGTACCATCTTTCTTCAGTTGTCTTGCTGGATCTCCCAAAGTGGATTTGATGCAAAGCATGCAAGAAGCTTGTGCCATAAATGTAAAATTTAGATACCATGAATGAAGCACGAAGCAGAGAACTATTTTTCTTCTGCCCACGATGCTTGCAAATTTTACTAGCAGACCATGCAATTTAATTACAGGTTTTTTATTGTTTTCATTTTTTTTATGATGATTTTAGCCATGCAAGTTTTCTTTTTTATTTATAAGAAAAAGCACCCTTTTATAGCGCACGGTACATGCTTGTGCGCCGTTGGTCCAGATGATCGACCGCTCCTGCCTACCGGCAGAAATCCACCATCCAGATGAAAAATATCTCCAACTCTGGGGCGTTTGAGGCGTGAAAAATCAGCACCATCCTGCTGAAAAAAATCCAATTAGTTAAGATTTTTAAGAAAATTCACTGATTTTTCACGCCCCCCACGGCCCCTCAAACACCACCTAAACTTTTATAAGATTCCCCTAATGCATTTGGAGCATACTTGAACCCAGGTCGGCTCAGTTAGACACTTCCAACAATCAGAGGAGCATGAAGACCAACACGCCAAACGCGTTTCGGGGATTCCGTGCAAGTTGCACATGGAGATGTTGCAGCCAGCTAAGACTGAAAATAACCTATTGCAGAAAAATATTTGTAGTGACTAGCTTCTCTCACATGGGGTTGTTGTCTTGTTGACAGGGACGCTTGAGAAGAACAACTCCCACACCGAGGCTCTGGCCACTCGTGTTGCAACGGCCATGAGAGGTGTCATCTGGGCGGGTTTATTCTAATGCTACAGTAAATTAATGTTTTAATTAATTATTGAGTTGGGGAGGTCAGGAAGGGCAGTTCACATGAATATGGGAAGGAGGGGCTTTGGAAAGTAGACTGCGCCGCCTGCATTTGATTCCTCTTCCTCTTAGGGAGGGGGCCCACGAGCAGAGCTGACACAGCAAATCTACCATGGGCCATGGCTTCTCCTTTCTCCTCGTCCAGAGCAACAGCACTGAGCACTGCCATTGCTACGTCTTCGTCTTAACAATTTGGTTGTACATGGCCCCCCGCCCCTTTGCATTTCTGTTATACTAAAGTGGACAGTGCTTTCTGTTTGTCACAGGCACTTTAGCCATCCTTTTTCTATGATTATTATTTCCCTACTTTAGACCAAATTCAGTAATAAGGGGCATTGTTTTTGTCCACTGGGACAAAAAAATTCAAGCTAGATGGGACAATGTGTAAATTCTTAAAGGTTCTGGTTTCGATCAGCGGCACGACTAGCACAGCCCAAGATGAACATTTTTCCTTGAAAAAATGAGAAAGATAGCATAATATCAGTGATCCCATGGTTGCCACCATAGTGAAAAGTCGGCAATTCGTCTTCAACTCGGCAAGGGGTCAATTCGGTTAAGCACAGAGGCCCATAGTGAGCTCCGAAGGATGAAACTAGTGAGCCCATCAAGTCCTCCACACAACTTCATGGGCCTGCTGGGCTCGTGCAAAGTCATGGGCCGCATTCGCACTTGCGTGGCCGGTGTTGCACCAGGCGCCAACGTCGACATAAGCGCGCCGTCTAAAGACATTTGTTTTGCCTCCGGCGAACGGTACAGTGTAAATCCTCCGCCTTTTTCCGGCGTCGGCAGTGACAGAGCAGCGAAGTGAGCTGAACCTGGGATTGGAGCCGCGGAAGAGGCGCAAGAGGAGACACAGGACTGAGAAGAGGGCGGCGCAGGAGGTTACTCCGAAGAGATGGGGAGGAGATGGCGCAGCGGGCCGCCGACGGACAGAAACCTCAGAATTTCCGAAGCCAGCCGCATTGTAATCTCTAAGAGCCTCGAAGGCTTTCGGGCCAGCCAAGATGAAGGTCTTCCTCCTCCTTCCCTCTCTCTGTTTTTTTTTAAACTTGATTGTTTTTGCATATGGATTGCTTGTTGATGCCCTTCTTTATGCAATGGGTTTATTGCGGTGTTTGTCGCATAAGTGTATGCTTCTGCTGTTTGTTCTTTAGCTGTAGAGGATGTGAACAAGCTTAATCTGAATTTTCGGGTGCAAATTGTTCCGACTGTTTAGTTAATTATGTATAAATTGCAACACTTCTACCTAGATAGAGCGGTGTTGATGTTAAACGTTGAAGTTGTGATTTTTTTTCCTATGTCTGTCATTACATTCTGCAAATTTTCTTGTTATTAGCGTGACATAATAGCAGCATTCACACTATTGGGTAGACTTCATGGTGTTGTTGGTACTGTTCCTTGTTCCTGTCTTTTAATTTATGCAAGGATGAAAATTTCATACATAGAAATTACTTAGAATAAGGTTTCAAATTTTCTTTTGAAAATTCATTTGGTTTTTGAGTCGTAATTATGCAGCCAAAACCTTATATACATGTTGTTATTGTTGTATGCATCAATTTGCAAATGCACTGAAACTTTTTTTTTCAATGGAGATGCAGTGTTAACATTTGTTCCCACATTGGCAAATCCTGAACGGGCTGTGGTACATGAATTGTGTAGGAAGATGGGCATGATATCAAAAAGCTCTGGGTTAGTACGGAGTTGATTTTTCTCTATTGGCTTCAAATTTTTGGCAGATTATTTATTCTTACCGCACATAATTATTTTAAACCTATTGGGGGAGCCTTTTTTCATTGTAAGTGCTACAAAATGTCATCCGCAGGCGTGGAAACCAGAGTTGTGTTTCTGTTTACAAAAGTAAAAAGAAGCAAGATCCATCTTTGAAGGGAAAGGAGAATCAATCTTACTTCATAATCATAATCAATTAGCGCCTTTTCCCAACTATTTGGGGTCGGCGACACGGATCTTACTCCTCCATTCCGGCCTGTTTTGGGCTACCTCTTTTGTAAGAGATAGTAAAGTCAAATCCTTTCTTATTAACTCCATCCAAGTTCTCTTAGGTCTCCCTCTCCCTCTTTTAGCATCGTTTACCTGTATCCCTTCTAATCTTCTCACACGGGCATCTAAAGGTCTTCTTTGCATATGCCCATACCAACGCAACCTACATTCCCTCAACTTCTCCCCTAAAGGCGCTACTCCTAGGCTCTCACGAATATATTCATTTCTAATCCTATCTCTCCTAGTTATCCCACTCATCCACCTTAACATTCTCATTTCGGCTACATTCAACTTATCTATATGACTCCTCTTTGGTGCCCAGCACTCTGCTCCATAGAGTATTGCAGGCCTAATGGCCGTCCTATAGAACTTGCCTTTAAGTCTTTTTGGAACCCGCTTATCACACAACACTCCCGAGGCTGCCCTCCACTTTACCCACCCCGCATTTATCCTATGCACCACATCACTATCAATATCCCCTTCTTTATGGATAATGGATCCTAAGTAACGGAATTGATCACACCTTAGCACTTCTTGCCCATCTATTTCAACTAGGGCTCTATCTATAGTTCTACCTTCCTTAAAATTAAATTCCATGCACTCTGTCTTAGTCCTACTTATTTTAAAACCTTTTGATTCTAGAGCAACCCTCCACAATTCTAATTTCGCATTTAAACCTACTTTACTCTCATCAATTAAAACTACATCATCTGCAAAAAGCATACACCAAGGTACATTATCTTGCAAATGACTAGTAAGCTCATCCATAACTAAAGCGAAAAGATACGGACTTAAGGCTGACCCTTGATGAAGACCTACCGTAACCGGACTTAAGGCTAACCCTTGAATCAATCTTACTTATCATTCTCAAATCCTACAAATGAAGTCTTGTGCGACTTGTTTACTCGCTACCCCCTTGATGAGAGGGAGCTGAGTGAAGAATCAAACAGGAACCTTAGGCCCTGTTTGGTTAGCACTTTTAGGAGTAGGAAATCCAAATTCCTTAGATGAATCTAGGTTTAAGAAAATTGGTGTTTGGTTGGCTAAAATCTACTTCATTTGATGAATTTAGGTTATGGTGGCAAAAACCGTAATTTTCGAAAAAAGACAAAGGCATTTGATAACAAAAAACCTCATCATTAGTTGAAACCTAATTTTTTTAAAAAAAAATACCCTTGTCTTCTTTCGAAAATTATCCCATTTGCCACCGGAAGAAGTGATTTGGAATTCTTTTGGGAAATCTCCTCCCCAAAAGAAGCTGGATTCTTTAAGGGCTGCCAAACAGACCCTTAGTAGGAATTTAGGTAAAATATTTGGAAAGAAAGATACCAGCTTCAGGAAACCTTCAATGTCGATGAATGAAATTGCAAATAAGCTGGAATCACTTTAAAACAGGTAATCAGTTGTGGTCATGTATCTACATGCATGAATGCAATTCTATAGAGCTTGTTCTTCCCCAAAACATGTGATGTATCACTTTTTTTATGATTTTGACACGTGCATGCAGATTGCCGAAGAGAGATCTAAATTTTCGAATTGCATCATTCAAGGATGTCATCATCTCGACAGTGGATTCACACCAGGTTCTGCCTCCTTGAGTGAGATAATCTTTTTCCTATCACATAGGTCTTCTATATGTAGACATTGCATCTGCCATTCACATCATCTTTTATCTGAATCTTTTCCTCTTTTATATATCTTAATGTGAGAAAGTGTACACCTCATGGCATATTATGGTAAATGGAAATCTTAGTTGGGTGCTATTGATATGATTCTTGCAAGTCTTCAATAATTTAGGTGTTATATACAAAAGTATATACCACTGGTCTAAAATCTTGTCCTACTTAACTATAACATTGCTATGGAAAGCTTGGTACATTATGTTTAATTCGATTCTGCTATTTCCCGGCTGTTCTCTAAATGCTCACATTTATAAATTTGACTTTCAGGTCAAACATCTGAGGAAAGATCTCCCCCCTGTTCTTGGAGCTTCAGTTTATGTGATTGCCTGCATCCTTTCCTACGACGGACTATCTGGGATCTCACCAGCATTAGAATCTGTTGACTCTTTAATGCCTATGGGAAACACGGAAGGGATTGACAAGTCATATACAAGAAGGCAATTTCAATATCCAAATAATCCAAATAGTTTTCTCAGATCGCTTATGAGAACTGGCATGCCTCCTTTTTCACACGTATCAACGGGCCCTAACTCAAAAGGCCAGCAATTGAGAAATCTTGGAGGCCCTATGAATTCTAGATAATCAAGTTTCTCAAACATAATTGGGATATAAATGCTTTCGGTGAGAACTTTAGGACCTTCCATTACCTGGAGCTCTGATATCATGTTACATAACTAAGTTTCCCAAAAGTTGGAGCTGTTAGGAAATGGAAATCTTTATTCATTTATTGTATATTCTAATAGCTGGCCCAAGAACATCATCACAAGGTTCAGGATTAGGTGGACCTTCTTTGAGAAGGTCATCATTAAAAAGACGACGCGGAAGCGAACCTTGGTGAAAATCATGGTGGGGATTAATTTACATCTCTTGAAGAGCAGTAAATTGTAAAAAAAAGGTGGTCTTGGATGGAATGTACTTGTAACAATTGGAAGCCCCGCAACACTGCCTTAGACAGCAAATGGATAAGAAAATGTAACAGATAAGACGAAAGAAAGAGTCATCCGCAGATGATGTCCTTAATTTCAATTTTATACTAAATGTGTGGCAACTAGTTGTGAATAGATGCCACCAGTTTTGGAATGCCAGCCCACCGTTGCTAAATTGTAACCCCCTTGATTCGGGTATACCAATGTAGGATATGGTGTTCATTGTGGATTCACGCTGACTTTAAGCTAATCAGTTTTGAAGGAATCATCCATCATGCTATGAATACCTATCAACTTAATCAAGTTCCATTAACATTTTCCTTCATGAGAGGGCCGATCCGTGCAACTTATTTCTTCTGTCAAGAGGTGCAATGGTATGGCTTCTGAATCTTCGAAGCTATAAACGGACGTGATTCTGAAATCGAGTCATCCATCTAGTGAACTGTTCTGGAGCTATCAAAGAGAAAGAAACCTATTATGCTGGACAGAGTCAAAGTAGTTTAGGAAAAAAACACGAGAGGGATATGATTTTTTAATTTCCATTACAAAGGCCAATTTGTTAGATCTTATCCTCATCTTTCCTTCATTGTGTTGTTTTTTGGCTAAAACTAACGATCCATCTTCTATTACAGGTAAGCATGTGTCTCTTTGTGGGGGTAAACTAAATCCACGTCATCTTATCCCCCTATCTACTAATCTCCAGTAATTTTATTGGAAACTATGTTGTTTTTTGTTGGGTTTCGTCATTTTAGCTCTGATATATTCGTTGATAAAAATTGTCGCTCTTATCATTTCTGGGAGTGCGATCAGATATTTATTAAGAACTCTTGTGAGGGTTGCCATCTGTATAGTGATACGCAATCAGCCATAGTCTCTGCGGATAAATGTGGAAACAAGTACTAGTGGATAGGAAAGAGCTTAGAAGGAAATGGATAAGGTTGGTGCAGATCGGCCACCGGTGATCTATGCCATGAAAGGCCATCCGGGCACAGGGAAGAGCACCATCGCTCGGGGGATCGCCTCCGCCGTCCGGGCGCCCCTCCTCGACAAAGACGACATCCGGGATTGCACAATGGCCCTCCAGCAGTCCCTGGCAGAGGGGTCCAAGGGCCCGGCCCTGCTCAACGAGCTCTCCTACACGGTGCTATGGCAGATGGCCAGGACGCAGCTGGAGCTGGGCCTGAGCGTGGTTGTGGACTCCCCTCTGTCTCGCCAGGCCCATCTTGACGACCTGGTTCGGTTGGCGGATTCCACTGGGTCCCGCCTGATCATCGTGGAATGCAGGCCTGGAGATGAGGCCATGTGGCGGCGGAGGCTGGAGCGTAGGGCCGAGGGGCATGGGGCCAGTTGGCACAAGCCTGCCACATGGCGGGATCTGACAAGGCTGGTAGAGGGATACCGAGGGTGCAACGAGTATGATGTGGGGCCAGTCCCCAAGATCGTGTTGGACACCACCAATGGGGCCAAGGTTGATTCTTTAGTGGAAATGGTGATCAAGTTTGCCATGTCGAAGAGGATGCAGTTAAACTAGGTCTGGATCTGGGAGAAGTGTTCCTTTGGTTTGACCTTTTCCAATGTGATGGCTGTCCATCATGTTTGTCAATCTTTAAGCAGCAGGAATGCAAAATGGAGAGAGAGAGAGAGAGCTGCCCTTCCTTATATGGTGAATGTTTTGTTTTCTTTTTCAAAAATGTTAAGTGTCCAATGAAAGTTATCAACAACTCTTTTAAAGTTAAAGTGTTAATTAAGCTATTAAGTATTATTCTAATAAAGTCTTTTTTATATTTCATTGAATTGCTGCCGAATTTCCCCGTACCGAACCGAATCGACCCCTTGCCAAATTGGAGCCGACTTGTCACTGTGAATAGAACAAACTAGTACAAACTACAAAGTTGATGAGCAAAATTTCACTATCAAATTTACCCAATTACAATGATTATAAGGGGCTGTTTGGGGCATGAAAAAACCGGAATATCCATAGTGGATATTTCAGGCTAAAACACACGTGTTTCAGCTGAAAATAAAAAAATAGTAAATAAATAGTAAAATAAAACATCTACTATTGATGTTTTACTTTTTATCATGCCCCAAACGGCCCCTAAATAACCCATCCAGCCCCCTCTCTCTCTCTGGTAGCCCGTAAATCTTTTTATGCCTTGGGAGTTGGGCCTGCCCCACCTAGTTATAGTTGTTGCCATAGTTCGTTACAAAGCAGTCCATTACTCTCCAAAAATCCACTAGTATGGAAACTACCCACTAGGAGCCCATTTACTGTAGTAACATTCATTAAGCCCATTTATTATGGAAATCATCCACTAAGCAAACCACCCACTAAGCCCATTGGTGGAGAATCTGTCTACCTCAGACATTTACATATCCGCACACCCAAATTCAAGAAGAGTTCAAGTGTGCAACAATTCATTTATTTAAATTGAAAGATGAGAAGGTTGCATCCCCCCTCCAAAGCCATAAAGTCCAAGGCTCGACCAGGGATGAGATGATGATGTGCTCATCAAAAGTAGGATGTGGCCTACAAGATCCAGGCCCCGAAAACATAATTCACACACTACGAAGTTTTAAATGAACCAACCCAATCGGAGCTAATTGGCCCTACGGTTGCACTACGGGGGTGAGTCAACTTGACGATTGAGCTCGGCCGGGCGGGGTCAGCTTTCTTGTCCCCCAAGCATTAGGTGTGGAATATATCTGCTCCTTTGCTGGAGTCTTTGCTAGAATTGACAGCAGATATAGCATCCCCCACTATGTTATTCAAACTCACGAAACAAAATGATGTTAGTGCCATTTAAAAGAGTAAAGCCAATTGGATACTGGGGAATATTACACCGAAAGAACTACTCAGGTTAGGACCAAAGGATCAGAGAAGTTCATAAATCATAATAGCTACGTGAAACTGAATCGGAATAAAGAGAAAGAAGTTCATAAATCACGATAGCTACATGAAACTGAATTAGACTAATGGGGCGTTTGGTTTATGATTAATCCAAAATATTCACAATAAAAAATCCACTTTTATTATTTATTTCCTGATTTCTCACCGTGGATGTCTAAAACACGTCCTGAGGTATTTCAGTTGAAAGTAAAAAAAAAAATAAATAGGAAATAAATAGAAAATAAATAGTGAAAGTGAAACATCAGATGTTTTATTTTTTATCACGCCCCAAACGGCCCATAAAAAAGGGGGGACGAGGTAACCCACTACACAGTTGGACAATCTTCGAGTTATTTCTATTATCTGCTCCATATTGTTAATTGAGTTAACGGCTAAAAAGTATTCAAAATAAAATTTACACATAAATATTTGAGGAAGCAACGTCGAAAGTGATATGGGAAAAGAAATGCTCGAATCTTGGCAGGGCCAGCATTTTTTTTAAAAAACAATTTAGTTATATGCAATTGTTCCATAGAAATATACAATGCTCACTCACCGAGTCAAAGCACTCAAGGAAGTCGAGTGAACTGAGTTATCTCCATCCTTGGTCCCTAAGTAAGCCCGTTGCTTCGATCTTTCTACTCGAGTCTTGAGTGGAAATTGACCGATGTGATGTCAAACAGAATCGATCCGCGTACTTTGAGAATCTCGTACAAAGTACACAGAACATGTACACGTTAGATTTGAGCAGCTATTTTCCCACCCCAATCTTGAATCCTTGATGTCTTATACTGGTTATAAATGTTTGTTATTTAAATTTTACTAGTTAAGTGTTAAAGTTAAACAGTGCTTCTGTGATTATATGTGCATGTATATGCTCTTTTTTAGAAATGTACATGCATTAGGTACGAGCAGGAGAGGAGGATCTATCTGTATTAGAACTTGTTCTGGTAGTTTGCTGCTGTATGTCTCTTGTACTCTCTTTATTGGTAGAAAGAATACGGAGTGTCATTGTTCACACCGCTTCCTCATCCTATTTAAAGTTCAAAATCCCCATGCCTGCTTCCCATCACCTCTGCTCTTGCGCTTCATCTCTTTCATTTTCCTAAGTTCTTTTGCTTTGTTTGATCACTTTCAATGGAAGGCTACCCATCCGGTGCAAGACGCAGCGAAGGAAGAAGCGGCAGGGGCCGCGACAACAACTCTCAGTCCCAGCCCAGGCCCAGGCTGCCACCCCCACCCAGCGCCGCCGTCGCCGACATTGCAACTGCCACTGGTAGGTGTTCTCCTACCTCATCTTCTTATTCTGTAATTTAAATTTGGGTGGCATTGGGTCGAATTAGGATATAATTTTGATTCTGCACTATCTCTTTGCCAGATTACATGTATTAATTAACTATGAAGTTTTAGTTGATTGATGATTTAGATTAATTTCTGCAGGCCTCTTATCAGTTCTGTTTACGATTTTGTTTGAATGTTATACTGAAATTGATCTTTTGCATTAGTTTTTTATTTGCTTTGTTCTGAATTTGCTTGAATTGTCAACCTAAACAAGCCTAATTAGTGCTGTTCATAGATCAACTTGGAGAAATGGCAGTCTCTCCGGCGGATAAGAAACATGGACAGCTCGTCCCACTGCTGGTGAATCACTTCCCTGTCCAGTTCAACAACCCCTCAATGGTCATCTTGCACTATGATGTTGCTGTGAAACCGGAGTTCCGTTCCAAAGGGGAAGCAGCTTTACTGATGAAGCAACTGCTGTCTTTTAATCTGGAAAAATGCCCACTGGCCTTTGATGGGCAGAAAAACATCTACAGTGCAGTCCCTCTACCCAAGGGCGAATTAGAAGTGATAGTGTCGGAAGAGGATGACAGCGCGCCTCGATCATACAAGGTGACCCTTCAGCTGGTGAACGAGCTAAGCCTAAGCATGGTTCTTGAGTTCCTTAATGGATCTCGTGCCGTCGTTCTCCGCGAGGTGTTGCAGGGACTCGACGTGATCATGAAGGAGAACATGAGGAGGAGCAGACGGCTAATTGGTGGATGCTTCTATCCCAAAGGAACTGAAAAAGAAGTTGACATTGGTGGGGGAGTGGTTGCTTCTAAGGGGGTTCTTCAGAGTTTGAAGTCCACCTCTCAGGGCCTTGTTCTATGCCAGGACTACTCTGTCAACCCTTTCTATAAAGGGATCCCTGTTATGGAGTTTCTTCATCAAAGTTTGAACATCAATTTTGACAAAACAAAGAGATTGCAATATTATGACAAAAGGAAAGTTGAGGCAGCACTGAAGAAACTGAAGGTGACTGTGACTCACCGGAAAACTAGTCAGATGTTTGTGGTCATGGGGCTTACTAAGGATGAAGCTGGAAAGATAACTTTCCCAGAGGAGGATGCAAACAACATGGATGGCGCCACCAGAATGGTGTCACTTGGACAATATTACAGGCAAGAATATGGCAAAGAGATTGCATACAAGTGGCTCCCTTGTTTGGAACTGAGCGAGAACAAGATAATCAATTATGTTCCTATGGAGTTCTGTGTGTTGGCTGAATGGCAGAGGTATCCGGAAGATCATTTGGACCGGGAACAAGACACTAAATTGAAGAATTTGGCAATGGCCAAGCCGGCGGATAGGAAGGCCCAGATATGCAACATAGTTGAAGCTGAGGATGGTCCTTGCGGGTATGTTTCTCATTTACCTGATTCAAAATTTTTAGGTCATTTGTTCTTGATAACTGTACACTGAATCTGTGCACTAAAAGATACCTGTGTTTTTGTTGGATAGTTGAAGTTGGTGTTTATATTTGGTATAGCATTAGGAATGTCTTTAGTTTTGAAGAGATAATGCATTACTTGTGTTTCCAACTGATATATATTCTGTTTAAATAGGGGAGGGATCATAGAGAGCTTCAACATCAGTGTCAACACAGCAATGACAAGGGTGAATAGCCGAGTGCTCAACCGGCCTGTATTGAAGGTTTGTGACCAAAGAGGTGTAGCCTGCAAAATGTTTACCCAAGAGAATGGGAATTGGAATCTTCAAAATAATGAAGTGCTGGAGGGGAGCACTATCAATCGTTGGGCTATTATTGATTTCTACGGTCCTGACCCACCGATGCAGTTGGAGCCATTTATCAATAGCCTAGTCCAACAGTGTCTTAGATTGGGGATCAGAATGAGCCAGACTCCTTTGTTTAAGGAGGCTTTGAGGATCGAGGTTCTCAATGACCCGAACAAAGTCTCTAGTCTACTCTATAAAGCTCGTGATCGAGCGGAAGGAAGGCTAGAGATTGTAGTATGTGTCATGGGTGATCACTATCCTGGGTACAAAACTCTCAAGAGGATAGCCGAGATTGAAGTGGGGATCATCACTCAATGCTGTTTGTGCAAACCCGCAACGAAGCCGAAGATTGATCAATACCTTGCTAATCTTGCCCTCAATATGAATGCCAAACTTGGGGGTGCAACTGTGACACTCTTTAATGGCATCCCTTATCTTCCAGCCGATAAGGGTGTCATGTTTATCGGGGCGGACGTAAACCATCCTAAGAGTTATGATTGGTCAAGTCATTCCATTGCCGCTGTTGTTGGTACAATTAATTGGCCAGAAGCCAATAAATATGTTGCACGATTCCGCATTCAAGACCACCGCAAAGAGGAGATCAAGAATTTGGGTGAGATGTGTTCCGAGCTAATTAGTGCTTATGAGCATGCTAGGGGAACCAAACCAGAGAAGATTATACTATTTCGTGATGGAGTCAGCGAGTCCCAATTTGATATGGTCCTCAATAAAGAATTAGTGGACGTCAAAAGGGCTATCAACTTGAATGGGTATGCTCCGACAATTACTCTTGTGGTGGCCCAAAAACGCCATCATACTAGGTTCTTTCCTGAATCTGCTTCTGATGTAAATGCGCGACCTGGAACAGTAGTGGACACGGTAATTGTTGATCCACAAGAGTTTAATTTCTATTTGTGCAGCCACGATGGGATTTTGGGAACCAGCAAGTCAACACACTTCCATGTGCTTCAAGATGAGCACATGTTCACTTCATCTCAGTTACAGGAGATCTTCTATAACCTTTGCTACACATTTGCTCGTTGCACCAAGCCTATTTCATTAGTCCCTCCGGTGTATTATGCAGACCTTGTTGCTTACCGAGTGAGGCTCTACTATGAAAGTTTGATTGAGTCAGCTACGACCTCATCCGCATCATCATCTTCATCTCCGGAATCTTCTCTTTCAGCTCTTGGTACAGAAGAGCTCGCGAGATGCCTCAAGATCCATGGTGATTTGGAGAATAAGATGTTCTTTTGATGATGAGAGCCTTGGGAGGGAGACTGACCGTTTGGGGCGTGATTAAAAGCAAAACATCTACAGTGGATGTTTTACTGTACGGTAGCATCCATATTATCTCCATATCCAGCTGAAACACCTCAGGTCGTGTTTCACGCTGGATATAGAAAAAACATAGATGCTACAGTAGATGTGGAAAATCCACTGTGGATATTTGCTTATTATCACGCCCCAAACGGCCCCTTAAATAGAATAGGTATGTTTGGGCTTTTGTAGATTTGTATCAGGTGTTTAATTATGTGTGGGTGTTTTTTTGTGCTATAATATGATTAGGTATATGATAAGTGTGAACTGTAAATTAAATGGGTCTTGGCCACCCACATGTAAGCTTGTTTCCTTTGATGTTTGAATCAAATAAAAGGTGTCTTGAAAGTGTTTGCTAGTAATGAATGAATGTTACACCTACTTCTGGATTGTATTGGCATCTCATTGTGAACTTAAGCCGCAAGCAGTTATCACATTTCCTATTTCAGGTTTCAACTCTCAAGTCTCATTTATATTAGAGTGCCAATAAAATATTTGGTTAGCAAGGACCCCCTGAAACTGCAACCAATGTTTTTTATTGGCATCTGCAACACTTTCTTTTTAGATATAACAACCAATACTCACAAAGTACGAAAGACAACTTATTTTTTATGAGAATTTCTAGAGTCTGTTAAGCATAGATCCAACGGTTCCAATCGATGATGGAGCAAAGGTCTCGACTGTTCCAATCATTATATCAGCATTACAGAAGGATAGAGAAGAACATTTTTATATTAGAGCTGTTAGATGTAATTAATTTTTCCTTCTTCATGTACCTATAAAAAAAGGTCTCGACTGTTCATCTAGTATGTTTTAGCATGAGAAGTACTCCATCAATATGAATGGTGCGAGAATTATAGGCCTCCTTTCCAAGTTCAGACCCTTGATGTTCTTCTAGACCCGAGTTTTTTCCATATTACATGGCGCGAAATCTCATATTCCCATATTACCAGGTTTTTCCCGTGAAATCTCATATGACCCGGAATCTGGACTTGATGTACCCAAAATGCCCTTTCTTCTATTTTTTCGTGTTAACACTGTGCGAAGAGGCGTGTTGTGTACAACACGCCTCGAGTGTGAAGTTCTCCGGCGATTCCCATCGGCGACGGCACCGGCGACCGGCGAGTTGGAGCGGCGATTCAACCGGCGGAATACACGGACGAGTTCGAGCCTATTCGCGTCCCCCATCTCGATATCGAGCTGCCCCCCTGCTGGATTTCGACGACACGACTGAGGGAGAGTGGACAAAGGCGGCGATTTGAAGCGCATCCGTCGGGATTTCTGATCTTCAACCTTCAGAAGACCCCCGCGGCTCCCTCCGCCTGCATGCAACAGGCGGATTGACCGGATTGAGCTTCGGTGCACGGCGAGGAAGACTGTGAAGGCACCTGCGAGGAAATACAGACATACAGACGACTAAACTACGGTAAGTTACAACTATCCTACCTGATTTTAGTTTCATAAGGTCGGACATTTGAATTTTTAATTTTTACTATGAACTATAAAGTCGTGTCTAGAGTAGACACGACTGTGTATTTAGTCGTGTCCGCGACGACACGACTTTTATATTTTCGTGTTGCACCGAGGACACTTTTGTACTGACCACTATAACTCACTCCTTGCAGATGGATAAAAAAAGAGATGAGTCTATGGAGGAAATACCATCGGAAGAGGAGGAGGATCATGATTTTGTCTTCGCACCTCGGCAGCGAAATCAGAGGGGCAGGAAAAGGAAGGCTCCGATGGACCGACCAGAGAAGAGATCATATAATGCGCGACCGGCGCTGAAGACGTGTTGTCAACCGGGGGCGATGAAAAAGTGTGCGGCCCTCCTACAGCGTCACCAAAGATGTGCCCAAGTGATGAACGAGGCTGGTTTCGCTGTCATTTTTGAAGGTGAGGACGTTGTTGTATCTCGGAACCTCCTCGACCATTTGGTCAGGTACTGGGATGAGTCGGCGAAGGTCTTCAATATCAAGGGTAGGACGCTACATTTCACAGAGGAAGATGTTGCCCTTATCACCGGATTGCCCGCAAAGGGCGACAGAGTTGAGGTCCTCCCCTCTTTGACACGCCGACCGGAAGGTCAATTCTTCAGAAAGTACTTCGCCGCGAGGAGAGCAGACATTCCACACATTGAGGAAATGATAGACAAGCTTAGCGCGGGCGAACTGAAGATGGAAGAGGAGGACATTGCGAGGATGATCATCTGCCTCCTCTTCTCCACGGTGTTGTTTCCACACAGCACTAGAGCGGTTCATCCCTCTTTGTACCGTTACATTGACGACCTCCCAAGATTGAGGTCATACAATTGGGCTGGGGCTATACATAAGATGTTGGTTTCTGGTATAACCCATACCAGCCGCCTAGTGGGAGCGAGATCGCAAGGAGAGTGCCTGGGCGGTGGATGCCTAAATGGCGCCGCATATGTCCTTCAGGTATGTAGCATTCATAGTCTTCGATCGGGAAAAAGTCTTATACAATACCACTATATATATAGTCATGTATTATAGAACACGACTATATTTATAGTCGTGTATAATGAAACACGACTAGGTATATAGTCGTGTTTTTTAGGACACGACCATAGTTCAATTCGTGTTGAACTTATAGTCGACTAAGGCAACCGCGCATTGTTATAATGTTTTCAACTGTTTAATTTGCAGATTTGGTTTTTTGAGCACACGACAATCTTCCATCCTGTCATGGGCCCTACCAGCCCACGGGCGAAAAGATGGCCAGGAAGTGGGGCCCTCATTACAGAGGTGAAGAAAGGTGCACAGAAGAAGTACCGCATGGCCGACTATTGGACGGGAGTGTTCCACAATCTTCAAATAGGGGAGGAACTCGTCGACGTAATCAGCCCCATGGCCGGAGAGGCATATCTCCTTGCTTCGTCAACCTCAGGGGCCCATCCTCCACGACGGCAGAGGCCGCAGAGGCCGGAAATGAAGACGACTCCCAACCAACCTGCCTGCACTTCCTCGAGAAAGGCTGCCCAGTCGACTGCAACTGCAATGGGCCGATTGGAGGGTGCCCTTCAGGGCATACAGTCACTAATAGAGATAGCTCTGTCTTCCTATGAGGAGATGGGAAGGAGAGTGGGACCTCTGCGAGAGATTCTCCACTCTATGAAGTCCTCTGCCGCCTCAGCGTCAATGCTGTTAGAAGGTCAGATCTTCAAGCATCCGAAGGAGGAGATGACTGACGAGCCGACGAATGAGCCGAAGAAGCGCCCCGAAATGGAGAGAAAGAAGTCATCAGTGCATCAGATGGAGCCGAAGAAGCGGCCCCAAATGGGGCCACAATCGTCATCAGTGCATCAGATGGACCCAAAGAAGCGGCCCCTTCAAAAGGAGCATAATAAGAACACTCCTATCGGTATGCGGACGAAGGAGCTGGCAAGGAAGTCACATCTGGATTCGACGAAATGGGGTAAAGGTAAGTTGTAGACGATGATTTATTTTTTCGTGCCCCATTATACACGACTACTATATTTGTCGTGTTTCATTGTACACGACTATGTGGTTTATCGTGTTCTATATAACACGACTATGTTTTTTATCGTGCTGCTACTACTGACATGAAGAAGTAAAATGTCATTTCAGCTCCCATCAAACGCGCGGTTGAGGAAGAGAAGATGGAACGGGCTGCGAAGAGATCCTCTGCCAAGATGTTTTTGAAGAAGCTCCAACCAGAATTCAAGGAAGATATGGAGCGTGCAGAAGTCGAGTCCCGTCCGACGTACGGCCGGGACATATTCCCCCCTGGTGTAGTGATAAGGAAGCGCTTCAGGACTGTCGGCTCGAAGGAGGAGCAGAGGATTAGAGAAGAGGACCATATACGGAGAATGGCGGAGGAGCAGAAAAGAAGAAATAGGTCCCCTCAGCCGAAAGCCGACTCCGAACAAACCATATCCGATAGAGAGGCGACCTCTATCATCGATGAGGTCATCTCTTACATACGGCAGTCGGATATCGAAACCGTGAAGGAGGAGGTGAAGGAGGATGTGAAGGGCGGGGACGTCGAAGAGGAGGAGGTGAAGGCGGATGTTCTGGACAAAGAGACGAAGGAGGGGGAGGAGAAGGAGGAGGAGGCGAAGGAGGAGGAGGGGAAGGAGGAGGAGGTGCAAGCAGACGAAGAGGCGATGGAGGAGGAGAAGACGGAGGAGTTGAAGGAAGAGGAGGCTGAGGAGGAGAAGGCGAGGGAGGAGGAGGAGGTCGCCGAGGGCACTGGCTTAACCGCATCACAGCCGGTTGACGTCGATGTCCTCCTAACCCCTCAGAAGTCTAAGTCTGTAATTGCTCTCCCCGACCACTATGCCGATTCGGAGTTATGCTTCGACAAGGGGGTACTGTTAGAGCGGGATAGAGTGGCAATAGATGGATGGATGGCCAATCCGAGGAAGGCTTATCCAATCCCAACGCTATGTGATGACGACTATTTATCCCTCCTACAAACAACAGAAATAAACACCAATGTAAGTAAACCTATGCTCCTCATATCTTTTTGTAGACATAAAGTCGGTATTCGAAGACACGACTTTGCGCGTAGTCGTGTCTATGGAATACACGACTATACGCATAGTCGTGTCTATCGAGGACACGACTACTATGCAGATCGTATATATAGAATAATCGACTTTTAATTGGAAGTTGCATGTTGCCTTACCGAAGTGTAATGACTCCTCAATATGTTTTCTGTAGGTTATAGATGCTTTTTTAAGTCTGTTGAGCCAGCGCAACGAGAGAAACCCGATGAAATATCCGTGGGCATTTTTTGGTTGCCACGCATTCAAAGAGATATTCGACAACGTAAGTGATAAGTAAATAATTATGATATTATTAGATCGTTGTCTAAATCTCTTTCGCTTTCGCAGGAGCACCAGGAAGGGGGAAATAATGCCAAATTGGTTAAAAAGCTCGGGAGGATGCTGGACGGCTTGAATAGGAACATGTTCTACGCATTTTTCCCAATCCGCACCGGCTCCCACTTCTGCCTCGTGTATGTCCATTTCCTGCACTGTGTATGGCGCTTCTACAACCCACTGTCTGGCAGATCCCAATTATATCCGCATCACAGAAAAGCTGCTGACAAATTCACGCAGTTCATGAACGTCGTTATGGCAGGCAAGCTGGGGTGGTTTGGTTTGCTAGACTGGAAGATGACTCAGATAACCAAAGCGCTGTGGCAACAAAATTCGAAAGACTGTGGCATCTTCATCATGATGTACGTCGCGCATTTGGCGTCCAATGTGAACCCCCCGGAGTTTGACCAGTCCACAATCACACGACTGTGGCGACCAGTCATCGCTTCAACCTTGATTCGGGGGCTTATTAACAGCGAGTTTGACGACGATTCCGGACAAGGCACAAAAGATGCTGTCACAGTTGCGGGTTTTTTGCGGCTTCCGGATAAAGAATAACTTCAAATTCATTTTATTCACATTCTTTTAATGTACAAAGTTCATTTCCTGTAAATACCAGATGTACGGCTTCCGGCCGTACTCTTTCACTGTACAAAGTTCATTTTTAATGTACAAAGTTCACATATTTGACTCATACAAGATGTAGACAAAATATCGCAATCATGAATGTGAATACGGCCTTGATACAACAGGTTAGTTTCATATAATCGTCTCTGATGAAAAACGACTACGCATATAATCGTCTCTGGAACAACACGACTACGTATATAATCGTCTCTGATTCAACACGACGTTATATGTAGTCGTGTTTCACAATACACGACAGTAGAGATGTTAATTTGGGTAGGCCTTCTGCGCTATACAAGACTTTGACTACATCCTAAGTGAAGAATGGTGGGGGCTGAGGTAAGCCGGAGCGGCGTACATCCGCTGTCTCGTTCGTAGACAGTTTGCCTTGTTGCGGAAGTTTTCGTTTCCTGCGCGTCCGATGTTCTTTCGGAACGGGGCTTTTTGTGCACTTTGTACGGTTGTGACCAACTTCACGACAATTCCCACATTTCGCACGTGGCCTTGCAGGTGGATCGGGCTGTGACTCAATTCTTTTTGTCTTTCTCCTGCCCTTCTTTGGAGCTTCAAGCCTTGGCGGTTCGCATTTAAATAATACGCCGTAATTTCCCCACTGACTTCTGTCTAAAGTAGGGAACACTACTTCTTCGTACGTGGTGCGGTACGTACTTGCGCAGTACCACTTCTCACAATATTCTACCGCTTCCAGACTCCTCTCATCAATACATGCCATGGCGTGCTTGCACGGAAGTCCCATGCTCTGGAAGAAGCCGCATGTGCATGTTCTATTCGTAAGGTCCACAACATCCTGATGCGAAAACATGAACAACATTAGTGTATTCGACAATACAGTCGTGTCGTCGAAGACACGACTAGATGGCTAGTCGTGTCTTCGACGACACGACTTTGTTATAGGCGTCTCTTACAGAAAACAAATTTATGCTTACCACATGGTATAAAGATGTCACTTCAAACTGCCGTAATGATAGCGGTTGAACTCGAACTGTTCCAGCACTCTGATTCCTCATCTGATTGATATGATTCTGTGCATATTTTGTTAACGGAGTCGGTAGGCCGTCTGCCTCTATTCGGCGTCTCTGAAAATGGACGCTTGTGGTCGCCCGCGTTTGCTCGATCAACCGAGTTATTGGCCAAAACCTTGCCTTTAGAAGCATATTATTTACACTTTCTGACGCGTTCGACGTGAGAGTGCCGTACCTTTTACCCGGATATTCGACGTTCGCCCAATGTGTTTTCGGAATATTGTCAACATATTTCCAGGCCGCCTCATTGTGTTCCTTCATCTTCTCCATCGTAGCGTCGAATTCTGGTCTCCTGAAGCATTTTGCAGCTCGGAATAGGAGTTCCTTCAGGTACTTATCCTTCCAAGTATTAAGCATATTTGCGGCCATATGCCGGAGGCAAAACCCATGGTGAGCCTCGGGAAAGACATCGGCGACCGCTCTCAGAAGGCCCTTCTGTCTATCAGAGACAATAGTGTCCAGGGATGCCGGGGGGTCCGTAAAGAGAAAACATTTAAGTAAGGTGAGGAACCACGTCCTGTACAAGTGAGAGACAAACATATTAAACATAGAATGCTTCAGGTTGTTACAAGGTCGTCTATAAGCAAAGGACGACTAGATGAGTAGTCGTGTTGTCGATTACACGACTGTGTGCCCAGTCGTGTCGTGCCTAACACGACTACTCATACAGTAGTCTTTCCTGGTTCTAAACTTACCACGTTTTGATATTCTCTTTATCCACAATTGCATATGCAAGACACATTAATTGTTGATTGCCGTCGATTGCTGTAGCAACCAATAATACTCCAGGGTACTTTCCTTTTAGGAATGTTCCATCAAGCGTGAGCAACGGTCTCAGTGTTCTTCGGAATGCTCTTGCAACTGGGCCGAACATCCAAAACACACGTCTGAAGTCGTAGCCGGCTAACTCAATTGGGATATCAGGTATATCAGCTGATCTTTCGATGACCACATGTGTACCTGCGTTAGACCGCTCTAATTCCCTTCCGTATTGTGGCAAAATACGATAAGCGTCTTCAGGGTTGCCATCGATCAATCGGATCAATTCCTCTTTCGCCCTCCATGCCCTTTTATAGTTGACGGTGACGCCCCAATGCTTCTCAATGTATTGTTGGATATTTGAGATTTTTATGGAGTTTGAATCCTTATGGAGGCCATGACACTTCCTCGCGATCCAGAGGTGAGAAGCCAATGGATGATCTTTCGAACTTAGAGAAGTGTCACATGTATGCCGTTCTTCCCTCCTTGTTACGCTGACTCCATCAAGTCTGTTCGACGCTCGTATGTGCCACTTGCACCCCGAAACCTTGCAACTTGCAGCGAATGTGTCCTTGCTCTCATCCGCTACTTTGAACATGAATTTCCTCTTGATTGCCAGATCAGTTAGAACCATCTTGAACTGCTTGACGCTTTCGAATCTAGCCCCTAAGGTAAGTTGTGCCTCGTAGTCTTCTGCTTGCAAACTTCCGGTCAACATCGTCTCCTCTTCACAATGTTTTGAAGGACCGGCCTCTGCAGAATAGGTACCCCAATCCCAACCACCATCACCCTCAATATTGAGATAGTCATCGTCCTCCGACGCGACAGATTTCCCTTTAGATGTGTCTCTTGCCGTTGGACCTCTAGAGGTTGATGTTCGCGTGTGATATGGCTGGCTGAAATGTGGTACTGTAAGAGGCTCATCCCACTCATCTGCAGACCACGGTAATTCATCTTCATCCAACAATTCTTCTTCATCTGGACTGGAATCTTCATCGTCATCTTCTTCATCTTCACCTTCTCCATCTCCGAAACTGCGGGCAAAAACATGTATGAATGGACTTGACAAAACGATTGCACGTACTATGAGGTATTGTTTTATGCAACACGAATTGACTTATAGTCGTCTACGATTCAACACGACTAGGTATATAGTCGTGTTCAATACGGCACGATAACCCTTTTAGTCGTGTACTATGAGGTATTGTTTTATGCAACACGAATTGATTTATAGTCGTCTACGATTCAACACGACGAGTATATAGTCGTGTTCAATACGGCACGATAACCCTTTTAGTCGTGTACTATTATAGTCGACTATAATAGCACACGAGTTGCTTGTATCCGCGCCTTAGAAGTCTCACCTCGCATAGTCCCCATCTCTTCCTCCTTCGACTGCTGATGCGGGTGTCTTATTGCCCGGGCTGGACGGCCTCTACGGCGGTGTGTTACTGCCCGGCATTACTTGTGCCTCTGGTAGCCTCTCCGGCGGTGTGTTACTGCCCGGCATCACTTCTGCCTCTGGTAGCCTCTCGGCCGGGCTGTTATTCGCATTGGCATTTATTTCCTTATTGAGAGTCGATGTCTCGGTGTTATTTCCCGTAGAAGTCCACTCCACGTACAGGCGGAGTAGTCCATTTGTGCCTTGCTTGCTCTTGTGAAGTATAAATATTGACTCTACGTCTTTATCGTCTTTAAGGAGAAATGTGTATTCTTCAGATTCAACATGATATGACAAAGTTAATGTACCAGGTGTAGACTTAAGCGGTAATCTTTCTTCGACTAGCTGCAACAGTTCCAGGTACTTTACTCGTGTATCTATAGGCAGGAGCTTCCGTATCCCGCCCACGTACTTACCAGAATCCGTCAAAACTCCATCGTAGTGTAAACAAAGAACTATCTTCTCCATCCGTACCTGCCATTAAAAACCCGACATAAGTTACAAATCCGTGAGACACGATATATTGAAAACCGTATATGAGTGCATCGTATATGAGTCGTGTTTCATTAAACACGACTATGGTTACAGTCGTGTTGTCGACGACACGACTGTAACAACAGTTGAAAACTTGCTACGTTTTCAACTTTCTTCTCTGGAACCAACTTTCAAGATATAAATCGTCGTATTTTAACTTCACCTACCAGTTTTTCGATGTGCCTTGCCTCCGTTGAAGTTGTTTTCCAATACCCGATCTTTCCCGCTCGTTTTCCCGCTTGTTGCCGCGAAGATGACCTTTTCGGACTTCGACGACGCCGGCGCCGGCGATGATATGGGCGGAGCGGCCGGACGGAACGCCTTCTTCTCCGACTACCGGCAGCTTCTCCGGGTAGTCGCTCCCTTTCCGGGTAATATGGAAAACCAAAGTGTGGGTGCCTTATACCTAAACCTAAGGGCATTTTGGGTACTTTCCGGGTCATATGGAAGGAAGAAAAGGATTCCGGGTAATATGACAAACCGGTGTTTGGCGCCAGGTCATATGTAAAAAGCTCTCTAGACCCAAACACAACATATGGATTCAGAAGTTAGATCTCGAAAGGGAGTCTTATTCATTACATGAATTACATCATGGACCGGAAGATAGTGAGAGCAGAAGTTGGGCTGCTGGTTCACTGGTCTTCTGCAATATGCATTCACTGAGTTGAGCTACTTGTCGCCACAAAGGCCACATCATCTTTACTATTTCGGTGATGTTCTCCAATCTCCTCCAAAAAAAGAAAAGAAATAAAATCTATAATGCTAAAACTTGGAATTCCACATCGAGGTGGGCCTCGCAGTTCCCGTCCTGAAAGAAGCTGATTCGGTGAGGGATGGTGATGGATGATGGCCCATTTTACAATTGATCCTCGACATTCCTCGTCAGCCCCAGTCTAGCTCCAATCAGCTCCAGGTGCTCTGTCTTCGCGGCGAAATTGTTCCTGGCACACCAGTGACACTAGGAGTTGCTGATCTCTGAGATTAACAATGCACACGCTTTACACGTGTGCTTCAGCTATTTGCAACTGTATACACGCGTAAAATATATGGGGATTGATTTCAAAGATGGATGGCTCCTCGGTATCCGGTATAAAGGTAACATGGCCAAGCCATAGCTTTGTGTGCGAATATGAGAGAGAGTGAAAAAGAGTACGTCTAGCCTGACCAAACTGCGAAAGTTATCTATGTACTACTTATGCCCTAACATAGTACATAGACAACTAAATTTCCTCACTGCTCTATCACTTGTTTGTGATAGAAAACCATTATCAATCAACTTGATAAACGCTAAACATAATCAACATAAACTAATGGCTTTCTAGTGCAGACAGCTAAAGTAAAGTAGGCCTGAGGGGGGAGCATGTAAAATGGCCATGGCAGGTGCAGGTCCTTGATGGGCAACTCCTACACTGGGCTGAGGAGGTTGGTGATTCAACAATACTCATGGAAGAGACCCATGCAATGCTAAGATGAGGGCCCATGCCACCCAACCCAAACAGATGGGTTAACACACCGCTGGACCAGAATGTTGATGTCAGTGATGGCCCGCCTCCAGGTTTTGAAGAAGCTATGCAAGATAACCGGCTGCACCAGGTTACCATCCAACAAGAGGGAGAGGCAAGTAATGTCCAAGATGGACAGGTAAAGGTTACTGAGATCCTCACTGTAGAAGGTTTGAAAGGACCAACTACTACAAGGAAAAAACCGGCTATAAAGGGACAACAAGAGAGTGATGTCATTAATATCCATTGTATACAAACCCAGCTAGAAAAAGAAAAAGCAAAAGTATAAAATGAAATAAAAAAAGAAGGAGTTTTTTCCATATTACATGGCGCCAACTTTGATATTCCCATATTACCAGGTTTTTTCCGTAAAATCTCATATGACCTGGAATCTGGACTTGAAGTACCCAAAATGCCCTTTCTTCTATTTTTTCGTGCTAATACTGTGCGAAGAGGCGTGTTGTGTACAACACGAAAAAAGTATAAGGTTCTCCGGCGATATACATCGGCGACGTCACCGGCGATCGGCGAGTTCAAGCGGCGGAATACATGGATTTTGACGAGCCTATTCGCGTCCCCCATCTCGATATCGAGCTGCCCCCCTGCTGGATTTCGACGACACGACTGAGGGAGAGTGCACAAAGGCGGCGATTTGAAGCGCATACGTCAGTATTTCGGATCTTCAACCTTCTGAGTTCGCCCGCAGCTCCCTCCGCCTGCATGCAACTGGCGGATTGACCGATTGTGCTTCGGTTGACGGCGAGGAAGAGTGTGAAAGGCACCTGCGAGGAAATACATACATACACACGACTAAACCGCGGTAAGTTACAACAATCTTTACTGATTTTACTTTCATAAGGTCCGACATTTGGATTTGGAATTTTAACTATGAAGTATAAAGTCATGTCTGTATATAGTCGTGTTGCATACGGCACGACAAAATTTTTAGTCGTGTACTATTATAGTCGACTATAATAGCACACGACTTGCCTGTATCCGCGCCTTAGAAGTCTCACCTCGCATAATCTCCATCTCTTCCTCCTTCGACTGCTGATGCGGGTGTCTTATTGCCCGGGCTGGACGGCCTCTCTGGCGGTGTCTTACTGGCCGGCCTCACTTCTGCCTCTGGTAGCCTCTCCTCCTCCTTATTTGCATTGGCATTTACTTCCTTATTGAGAGTCGAAGTCTCCATGTTATTGCCCGTATAAGTCTACTCCACGTACAGGCGGAGTAGTCCATTTGTGCCTTGCTTGCTCTTGTGAAGTATAAATATTGACTCCACGTCTTTATCGTCTTCAAGGAGAAATGTGTATTCAGAGTCAACACGATATGACAAAGTTAATGTACCAGATGTAGACTTAAGCGGTAATCTTTCTTCCACTTGCTGCAACAGTTCCAGGTACTTTACTCGTGTATCTATAGGCAGGAGCTTCCGTTTCCCGCCCACGTACTTATCAGAATTTGTAAAAACTCCATCGTAGTGTAAACAAATAACTATCTTCTCCATCCGTACCTGCCATTAAAATACCGAAATAAGTTAAAAAACCGTCAGATACGATATATTAAAAATCGTATGTGAGTGAAAAGCAAAGTCTATGAGGCGTGTTTTATCAAACACGACTATTATTACAGTCGTGTTGTCGAATACACGACTGTAACAATAGTTGAAAACTTGCTAAGTTTTCAACTTTCTTCTCTGGAACCAACTTTCATGATAAAAATCGTCGTATTTGAACTTCACCTACGAGTTTTTCGATGTACGTTGCCTCCGTTGAAGTTTTTTTCCAATACCCGATCTTTCCCGCTCGTTTTCCTGCTTTTTGCCGCGAAGATGACCTTTCTGGAGTTCGACGGCGCCGGCGCCGGCGATGATATGGGCGGAGAGGCCGGACGGAACGCCTTCTTCTCTGACTAACACGAGCTTCTCCGGGTAGTCGCTCCCATTCCGGGTAATATGGAAAAACGAAGAGTGGGTGCTTATACCTAAACCTAAGGGTATTTTGGGTACTTTCTGGGTCATATGGAAGAAAGAAAGTGATTCCGGGTAATATGAGAAACCCGTATTTGGCGCCAGGTCACACGTAAAAAGCTCAAAAAGAAGGAAAAAAAAAAAGAAAAGAAAAAAGAAGACTTGTTTGTACATACACCAAAAGGTCATTCACCAATGGTGCAAGATGGTCTAAGAGAAGATGAATTGCCACAAGTGAGTTTTATAAGAAATATAAAGAAGGGGCAAAGCAGGGGGAGGCTATCTTAAAGAGTTTAGAAGGGGTAGGACTGGAGGTGGGTGGTCACATAGAAGAGAGGTTGCATGTCAGTAACATGGTGGAGGTGGAGACAGGAGAAGAGGGAAAGAGAATTAATGCAAAGGGAAAGAAGAATGATGTACCATTATCTTCCACCCAACTACTTCAAAAGGCAACTATTACGAGTACAAGAGGGATTGTTTCTAAGGATTCTGGTGGAGTTGTGGCGAAGCAGTGTAAGGAATCGGCGTCAACATTGGTGGAGACACAATCTGCAGCACATCCACCGTTGGCCGAGAACTTTACCCAACAATCGATGCTCAATCGGTCGGTGGTGCAGAAGAAGATCAACCGAGCTAAGGGAACAACTGAGGTGAAAGTCAAGGGGAAAGAAGTGGAGGCTCACAGAGGACTCAAGATATCAGTACCACCATTCAAGCAAATCAATAGGCCTCAATCGGGAAAGGTAACGAATCTGATTAACTCTGCCTTTTTTGGGGGTCACATTCATAATTGGGCAATATGACGTCAGTCTTAATGTAAATCCACACTTTACATTATCTGCTCTGAAGATGAGTTCTGATGAGAGTGGAATCAGCTCCTCTGAAGCCCACAGTTTGTAACACCTTTATCTGCTATGAATCCCCTGGGAGAGTCATTACAGTTTGAGTATGATGCTATCGGGTACCCGGTATCAGCTAAGACAAGTGCAAAGCGAAAATTTCTTCTGGCCGCACCTAAGGACAACATCAGAGAATTCTCTATTTTGGGTGAGAGCAGAGTGACACCAGTGTTGGATGGTGTTTTTTTCAAAAAGCAAAAAATAACAAAACTTGGGAAAGAACAACAAGCTGAGAGTATCCAGGAGAAGATACATACAGAAAAGAGCATTAGGGAGGAGTTTTTAGAAACGAAGAAACTTAGTGTTGTTGGCTCAAAAAATATTGTGAAGAGAGGAGGGCAAAAGGGCAAAACCAAAAGTGAGGGGGAAGGTATTGGTCCAGGGAATAGCCTGGGCTTGGTTGAAACATGAAGGTTATGTGCTAGAATTGTCGAGGAGCTCGTCAATCCTCGACAAGGGGTTCAATGAGGGCCCAAGTTTTGGAAGCTGACCCCCACCTTCTCCTATTCTGTCTGAAACAATGCTCTCAGAAGTTGCTTCAATAAGGTATATTCATAAACTTTGTTTTCCTAATTATAAAATTTTCTCAGCTATTGGCAAGTCAGATGGGATGTGGGTTTGTTGGAAAGATAGTATAGACGTAGAAGTAGTAGACTATGAAAAATGGTATGTACATTTACTAATAAACAAAAATAAAGCGAATGTTTAGTGTCTAACTTTTCTTCATGCAACTTCCACACTATCTCACCAAGCTAGACAATGGACCAAACTAAGAGAAATATATCAGAATGTGAGCCATCCATGGGTTGTTGCTAGAGACTTTAATGTAGTAATTCGGCCAGAGGATAAACTAGGAGGAGCCAGGTTTAAATAAAGAGATTGTAGGGATTATGTTGAGTTTATTAACGAGTCTCTTACAAGAAATTCCTTTTAGAGGACCATCCTTCACTTGGACTAATGGACAGATTGAAAAAAAGAGAATATTTCAAAGAATTGACAAAGCCCTAATGTGTAATGAGTGGAGTAGCCTCTTTCCCCAAAGTCTAGTTTTTCATCATACTATCTTAGGCTCTGATCATGGACCAATTGTGATTGACACAGAACCTTTCAACTTCTCCAAATTTAGGAAGCCCTTTCGATTTGAGAATATGTAGATAGGGGAAGAGGGATGTACTGAGATTGTTAACAAAACTTGGACTGAGGTTGATTATGGATCTGTATCTTTCCAACTTGTTACAAAACTGCATAGTTTAACAAAGAGACTCAAGAAATGGAATAGGGAAGTGTTTGGGAATGTTAATAATAAACCCAAGTAGATATTTGACCAAATCAAGGAAGTCCAAACTTGTTTAATGAATAAAAACAACTATGAGTTGCAATTAAAAGAGTTCCAACTTAAAAATGAATACTTCAAGGTTAGGAAACAAGTGGAGGCACATTGGGCCCAAAAGGCTAGATTAGATTGGGTAGTTGATGGGGACCTTAATACAAAATTTTTTCATCAAACAACCCTACAGAGGAGAAGGAGAAATACTATAAGCAGTATATGTGATCATGAAGGAAAGATATGGAGTATTCAAAAAGAAATTTCAAAAATATTTGTTGATCATTTCATTAGGGTGTTTCGTTGTACAGGTGAGGAACCAAATAAAAGCATGTTAGACATTATAACCCCACTAGTCAATGAAGAAGACAATAGACAATTATTGGAGACCATCACATAGGAAGAAATAGACATAGCAGTTAATCAACTAGGGTCATTTAAGGCTTTCATGGAATCTTTTTTAAGAAGTATTGGCCTACAGTGGGCAATCATGTAAGCAAAGTGGTGCAATCTTTCTTCTCTAATAGTACTTTTAATTTACAGATCAATAAAATATACATGGCCCTTATTATTAAAATTGAAAATCCTACCACACTGGTTGACTTTAGCCAATCAGTTTGTGCAACTTTGTCTATAAGATCATTTCCAAAATAATTATTAATAGAATGCATGGCATATTATCAAAAATCATTTCACCTCACCAATCGGCCTTTCTGCCGGGAAGATCTATCCATGACAACATATTAATTGCACAGGCAATAGCTTATCATCTTAAATCTAAAAAAAAAATGTAAAAAAGGGGCATATGCTATAAAGATAGACTTCACTAAGGCCTATGATAGAGTTAATTGGTCTTTCTTGGACTAGGTGCTCAATAGAAATGGATTTTGTTCCCAATGGGTTAATCTAATTATGTTTTGTGTGAAAAGTGTGAATTATGAAGTTCTTGTCAATGGGGAGCCATGTGGTGCTATCTCTCCTTCTTGAGGCCTTCGACAAGGTGATCCACTCTCTCCCTATCTCTTTCTCATTACTCAACAAGTGGTTACCTTAGCTTTGCAAGAAGCTGAGGCCAAGCATCTCATACATGGAATAAAGGTGAGCCCATCTGGTCCTTCTCTTACACATCTCATGTATACTGATGATTTGTTGTTATTTAGTAGATCAAAATAGAGAGAGTGCACAAATATGAAAACTATACTTACTATGTTATGCAAATTGGCTGGTCATGCAATAAATCTAAATAAATCTTCAATTACTTTCAGCTCCAATATTAAGAAATATTTTCGAAAAATGTTGTGTAGAAAGTATGGTGTCCAAGAAAGGGAAACAATGGGTAAATATTTAGGTGTGAGCATACTTGATAGAGTACCAAAGATTAAAGATTTTGATGAGCTCATTGCTAGGGTTCAAAGGAAGCTTGCAACATGGAAAGGAAAATTATTCACCCAAGTCGAAAAAAGTGTTCTAGTTAACTCAACCCTCAATTCAATACCTTTACACATAATGTATGTATGTAAAATCCCAAAAAAGGTTACAGATAGATTGGATAAAATTGCTAGGGATTTCTTTTGGGAGTCAAGTGTTGGAGACAATAGAAAAAATAAATTGCATACTATAGGGTGGGATAAAATGTGTCGAAGCAGGAGATATGGGGGGCTCAATTTTAAGAAGGCACAAGAATTCAATCTAGCACTACTCTGTAAAAAAGGATGGTAGTTGGCCGCTAAGACAGATTCAATGTGGTGTAACATAATGAAAAATAAGTATTTTAAGAATGAGGATTATTTGGATGCCAAAGTTAGAGTTGTAGCCTCCCCAGGTTGGAAGATGTTAACTAAGATCAAAGACTATGTAAAACTTAGGGTCAGTTGGAAGATGTTAATTAAGATCAAAGAGTATGTAAAACTTGGATTCAGTTGGCTGTTATCACAAAGTTCAGACTTAAAAATTGATTCTGGTAACTGGCATAATTGTAGGTTGACTAGGGATGAACTTGCCAGTAGGACAGATATGGGTTGTAGGATGATAAATAATCTAATTTCAACTGAAAATGAGGAATGGGATGTTCCAAAATTACTTAGTTTATGGCCATTAGATACTGTTCAAAAAATTGTCATTATACCACTTTTACCAGATCATGATAGAATTCAATGGTCGTTTACCAGTAATTGATGTTTTTCAACTTCTTCTGCTTACAAATTTATTCATGCTGCATATACGACTGTGTATCACAATGTGCCATTTAATTGGAAGAAATTTTGGGAAATCAACTGTTTTGAAAAGATAAAATTGTTCATGTGGAAAATGTTCAACAATGCTCTCCCCACGAGTGAATTACTGCATACTAGGCTTAACACACCTATTGCTGGGCATGGTTTATGTGGAACTGGACATGACAATGCCCAACATCTATTCTTGGAATGTGAGTATGCTAGAGCTTTGTGGTTTGGTTCATTTGGGGGTCACTTGGACTACTCCAATCGAACCATTCTTGATTGGTTTACTAAAGCACTTCAATCCACTTCAAAGTCTGACTGCTTCAATGCACCAGTTGTTATTGCTCAATTTTGTTGGTGTGTGTGGTTTGCTAAGAATGAAATGATATTTTTGGGGAAAAAACCAAATGTCCAAAAGGATTCATTGTGGCTTAATTTTTTGCAGGTGGAGTCGGGTACTATTAACTCTCTAAAACTCAGCCGTAGTAGGGATACAATGTACATCAGATGGACTACCTCTTCTTTTAGAGTATCTAAAGTGAATTTTGATGGATTGTAAGGGGAATCCAGGTTTGGCAGCTATTGGTGTTGTGTTGCGTGATCATTCAGGTTGCTGGGTGGCTGGATCAAATTTTGAACTAGGTGAATCTAACTTTTTGGTTGCCGAAGCTATGGCATGCCATGAAGGAATCCAACTTGCCTTGTGGCTACACTGTCAGAAGGTTATTCTTGAAGGTGATTCACTGTTAGTCATAAAAATTTTGAGTATTGTCCATCCCGTCTTGCATATTTGTTGTAATATGTCAAATTAAGCTACTTATGTCAGACTTTATTTCTATCACTTTCCAACATGTGTACGGTGAAGGTAATAGATTAATTGATAGGTTTGGTAATTTGGCTTTTTTATATAGTGAATCTCCTCCTGCGCTTTGCCGAATCATTCGAGGGACCAGAGGTTTTTATGTTCCTCGTTCCCAACCTATAAATCTTTATCTAACAAAATAAAAAAAATGTAAAATGGTCACGGATTTCTGACGACAAGATAATTGAAGTATGACACGATAGATGTGGAGAGCAGGGGGGCGACGCAGGGGATGACGTTGGCAATGGCTAGGTAGGAAGAAGGTCGACGACATCCGCAACGTCATCACCACGACTTTCAGCATACAACTAACCTCTCTCCTCCTGTCCGGAAAGTGCCAGGGTGGGTCCTACTTTCATTAAATTATTTACTCCGACAAAATGTATTCCAAAGTCCAAACTAAATAAAACCAACCAACGCTCCTTCGCTCCATCTTCCTGGAAAGAAAAGTCGAATTAGCCAAAGAGTCATTCTTCTGTTCCTCTTTTGCTGATTTTTGAACCATTTTGGTGGATCTGTCTCTTTCTATTATGGTCCAATTCTTTGTACTTTTCAATTAATGTTTGATTTTATTGTTGCCAGATATTAGATAGAAACAACTCTGTTGAATTTAGGCCAAGTTTTTCTGTTTCAATTTTTTTTGGGTATATTTTGACATTTTGGAGACATAGAATCCAATCAGGAGGTCTTTTCTAGATGTATGTCTCATTCTAAATTTCTAATTGTGGTACTAACTTTTGCTGGAGAGATTGTTGAGAATATAGGATGCACAATTTGAGCCTGACTTCATCCTCTTATGTCTCCAATGGTGTTAGCAGCAGCAATTTTGCTGCTTCCCATGGCAGTCCGGAACATGAGGCCAACATAGATCTTCCAAGATTGAGCCAACTCAGCTCCAATTTAGAAGCACTTTTGCTTGATTCCGAATTTGACTGTACTGATGCTGAAATTGTTGTGGATGGGGTTCCAGTTGGAATCCACAAATGTATCTTATCGGCTCGGAGTAAGTTCTTCCGCGAACTCTTCTCACGACGAGCCGGGGGATCTACGTCTTCTGGTTTTAAGGCAGGAGAGAAGCCCAAGTATGATATGAGTGATTTGGTTTCCCATGGTAAGGTTGGGCATGAAGCTTTTATGGTTTTCCTGAGCTATGCATATACTGGTAAGCTGAAGCAGCCTCCAATGGAAGTGTCGACGTGTTGTGACATTTCTTGTGCCCATGATGCATGTCGACCTGCTGTGAGTTTTGTCGTGGAATTGATGTATGCGTTTTCGGTCTTTCAGGTGTCGGAGCTGGTTCCAAATCTTCAGGTTAGTATTCTAAATTCTCCCTGATTTGTTTCTTAATGCCTAAAATTAGCTAGTGAATCTTAGTTCTTTGTGAATGTAAAAAGGATATTATGGTTATTTAGTTTTGTCTAAAGGACGATAAACATGGCAAAACTGTGAAAAGACCGATGTTTGTCTTGCAATACTGTGGGGTAATCTCAAATGCTACCATGGAAGGAAAAACTGTTTGAGATCGATTAAACATGAACTTAATACAAACAACCCTCTTTTTACTTGTTGGGATAGGCATATCACTGTTATTTGATCTAGTGTTATTGGATCTAGTGGACAGTCCGATTTTAAAAACAAGCTTTATATGCAGCGTCGACTTGTTAATTTTACCGACAAGGCTCTTGTGGAAGATGTCATCGCCATCCTTTTGGTTGCCTTCCACTGCCACCTGGATGAACTACGCTCTCACTGTGTCCAGAGAATAGCACGCTCTGATCTTGACCTGGTTTCTGTAGAGAAGGAACTCCCACATGAAGTCGCCCAAGAGATAAAACTACTTCGAACCAAATTACAATCAGATGACCCCAGTTTAGAACCTGTGGATCCTGTCCATGAGAAAAGGATCAGGAGAATACACAAAGCACTAGACTCTGATGATGTTGAACTTGTGAAGCTGCTACTCACGGAATCTAATGTCACCTTGGATGATGCATATGCTCTTCATTATGCAGTAGCCTACTGTGACTCTAAGATAGTGGCGGAGGTGCTTGATTTAGGCCTTGCCAACATAAATCTCAAGAACCATAGAGGATATACACCTCTCCATGTTGCTGCAATGCGAAGGGAGCCTGCCGTGATTGTTTCCCTTCTCAATAAAGGTGCACCTGCAGGAGAGATGAGTGCTGATGGCCGGTGTGCTGTCAGAATATGCCAGAGGCTGACAAGGGCAAAGGATTTTTATGCAAAGACAGAGCAGTGTGAAGAAGCAAACAAAGACAGGCTATGCATTGATGTATTAGAGAGGGAGATGAGAAGGAATCCAGTCACTGAAGATGAGTCTACCTCTTCTCCTATGATGGCTGATGATCTTCAAATGAAGCTAGTATATTTAGAAAATAGAGGTCAGTATAGTGTTTCTTTATGTTTGGCTTAACCTTGGGGCTTCAATAGAAAATGTGTTGTGTCTCTTGGTTTACTTCATTCTTCCAATACGTATTCTTTTTCTTACTGTTCTGCATAAATAGTATGATGTGATGGTTAATCTATATGTGGATTTCACGAATCTACCCATGTGGTTTTACCACTATACTAGCTGGCATTATGACTTCACGAATAATGTCTTGTGAGTCTAGACTCTATGCTGATTTGTTTACCTAGACTCTCGACTGATAATAGGTAGTGTTGTCCTAGCTTTTCTTGGAATGTTTCAGTGGTTGATGCGCTTTGTGGAGACCAACCTCCAGTTTTCAAAGCATTAAATCCATCAGTTACACATGAGCTGAGAGGAACCATCTCACCTTTGAAGACCTTTTGAGGATTCCATTCTCTTGCTACCATCATTGTTAATCAAGTCAGAGACATTATTGAGGCCTTCAACCTCAAACATGTGATACATGTGATTTTGAATAGCTGCATTTCCTTCCTTATTTTTGGTGGATTGAGCAGACTTATTTGTTCCCTTCGGTGGGAGAGTTTTTGTTTTATTCCCTTTTTAGCATTTGTTGTGTTGGGTGGGGTTCTATATAATGCTCTTTTTGTTCTCCCTTCCCTTTTTCATTCAATGAAATTTCAGTTACCAAAAAAAAGGTACTATGGATTGGTCCTTGTACTCGTTCGCTTCAATGGTTATGATACTTAACAAGTTTGTGTGATGTAGGATATGGCTGATGACTTACTTTCTTTTTGAGATGTATGGTAGGCTATTGCAATTTCCTCTTTTTTTTCTTAGTTGTATTAGTGAATGTACTTGAAATTGCATATTTAAATAATGTTTATTTTTTATCCCAACATATTGATGTTTTCTTCCGATGGTTCTTTTCTTTGCTCCTCAACTTCCAAGGCTGAGAGTTACACTTTACTTTTTGCAGTTGCATGTGCGAGGTTGCTCTTCCCTGCTGAAGCTAAAGTAGCCATGAAAATTGCACATGCAGATGCAACATCTGAGTGTGATGACCATGCTTCTTCATCTAAAAACCAGAGAGAGGTTGATTTGAATGAGACACCAACTGTACAGCACAAAAGGCTGAGATCAAGGATGGACTCTCTGCTTAAAACAGGTATCGGGATCCTTGAAATATTCATTACTATATTCCTTATATGGCACTCAAATTAAAAATGGACCTTCCTTCTTTTCCTGTGGAAACCAATTTAAAGAAGCAAAGTTCCTTGTCTCATTTTCGAAGTGTGGGAACATAGTTTGTTATGGAGCAAAAAACAAAAAAAAAAGATGCACAAAGCAAAGTTATTACTCCCTTTCGATAGGCATCTAATATCTTTTGGAATGAAATAGCAGCATTTCGATTCTTAGGTTCTTGCTTTATGAGTTAGTATGCAATCTTCAGTGTTCTCAGAACATTAAGTTTATCTGTTCCACATCGTTCCTGGAAGTTCATGGTAAAAGTTTTTCATGTTTAATTGTAAGTGATGTATTTGATTTGCACAAGAATGAGTATTTCGCCACCCCCCTTAGGCAGCCCCCATCTTTGCTCACCACCGCCCATGTGTATATCCAGTGTCGTTGTATAGGGAGGTGGGCTGGCTAAATGCCTGAAACAGGGGTGGCAAACTACTCATCCTTTGGACAACTGTGATGCTTATTAAATCTTGATTCACAAATACAACAGTGAATTCAAAAGCTGATTACTCTCTGTAGGCAAGATCAGGCAAGGCATGGCCTTGGTAAGATCTGATGATTGTGGTTTAAGGGATGAGTCCGTCATTGGTATTTGGAAAATGAGGAGTAAACATGTAGACATTTTTTCCCTAATTGCCACGTATGAAACATGGATGTGCTTTAGTTTCCTTTGTTAAAGTGGTTTCGTTCTTTGGTTGCAGTTCAGCTGGGAAGGCGTTACTTTCCACATTGCTCACAAGTTCTTGACAAGCTTCTTGAAGACGATGTATACAACGTAGTCTGCCTTCAGAATGGCACTCCTGATGATCAGAAGCGCAAACGACTTAAATTTTGTGAGCTGAAGCAGGAAGTTCACGAGGCCTTTACCAAGGACAAAGCTGAATCCTGCCTATCAGGTTTGTCTTCGTCGTCTTCATCTTGAGCTTCCAGGTAAGTTGAAAGTGTAACTAGGTCTTCCAGGAAGCAAGGAGATAATTCAAATTGCGGCACTTGAATAACTCTGTATTTTAGGAAGTACATATAGTCAATTTTTTGCAGTAATTTATTAAAAATAGATTGGATAATTTCAAGTTGAACTTGGAAATATCGGCTCAAACTGTAGGGCTACATGATATATATTTGTAATTTACTTGTACAAATATCTCTGTAGTTGAAACTCTCAGACGGTACCAGCATTTTGTGAGATAGATTCTTAAATAAACTAATTGATTATGCCATCATCATCATCTGCAATATTGCCACCAATATCAGTAATCCAATTTTCAATTCGCCAAAATGTGGCCCCAGCAAGGCCAGAACACCTCTCTTGTGGATCAATGCATGGTTTGCACCTAATTTGGATGGCTCTACTGGACTTCGTCTTGGTATTTGGGTTTGTAAACAGATGAGTAGTCCGTCCGATAATTCCATTTTAGCCACTCAGCCCCTTCACACGAACGGTCGATATCCACCGTCAGTGTATTTTGATGGTCAATGCCTCTGTCTATGTATAGGTAACAAGGGGTGGTGAACTACTCATCCGTTCACACACACAAAAAAGTACTCTTTTGAAAACTTTTGAAGAGTTTGTTGATGAGCTGAGGTGGGACGGGATTCAATAAGATGCTCACTAAACAGTAATCCTATTTGTGCCTCGTTGCATGCCCCACGCCCCCACGAAGGACCCTATGTACAAGGTCCACCCATCGTCATATGCACCTGTGATAAGGTGAGGCTCCTACCCTCAACAACTCGGCTATCTGGTGACATCGATTCCGTGAGGGTGGAGAGTTGAGAGTAGCTAACACAAGCCCAAGAGTCAAGCTTGGCCCTGCCCCAGCACAAATGCTTTTAGTAGTGCTTCATATCACATCAAGAGTCAAATGCACTCTATTTTTTGACAAAAGCAACCGTTATGCTCAGAGTCGTTAATCGTTTTGACAATCCTGTTTGCTTCTGGCACTCCATAAAAACTGAAAGATGTAACTAATTTTTTTTTGCTTTTTGGCAAGCTGAAAGTTTGCATTACATAAAGTAGCCTGACCGGCTTCAAAGTCTGTTGGATTTTGATTCAAAAGGTAATCAATCTCTGACAAATCCTATAATTTTTTGTTCTTGAGGAAGGATCCTCCGTTTTTTTCTAGCCTTTGTCTGCTTCCCTGTGAATGGAAAATGGGGTTCGGATGGACCGTTACCCATGCAAAGTCCAGCCTCAAGCAATACCATCCAGCCAATAGTCTAAGGTAACACGCTTCTTATGCGTCTCTTTATCCCTTTTCCAGAAGGAAACCGTTACGTGAAAGCCACGACTTCCACTTCAAAGTTCAAACTGGTTTCTCATGGAAGAAGAGTTGCTGTTTCTTTCTCTTTCCGTTATGGGAGTGGCTCTCTAATGCTGTGGAGTTGAAAGCAAATCTATTTTCACTCTCGGCGATTTTGGGTTAGCTGATTTTTTTGCCACCTTTTTCTACTAACAGTCCCTTCTTCAGTTTTCTTATGTTGCGACTCCTCTGTTTCATTCAAAGATTAAGCTCTGCTATCGGAGTTTTAGTGCTTTGTCTAACTTCCTTGCTTGTATTGGGTACTCTTTTTGTTGCTGTTTCTAGAATAGTATTGGTTATTTTTTGTTGTAGATATGCTGGATGTTTGGACTTGGTTTTCTGTTCTAGTCTTTTGGCTACTAGTTAGTTTGCCATATTTTAAATGCAAATTTTATGGTTCCCCCGTGCTAAGTTTTAGTGTTTAATTGGATATGTTTCTTTGAACATGTATTTGTGTCATTTTTAATTTGTCAATTGTAGTTCTCTACGTTATCAACTGTCCACTTTTCTATTTTCACTTTGGCTGTAAGCTTTTTCAAGATTCTAGTGCTTATAATTATTCAACATTTGCTATGTTTGAAGCTTGGACTTACGTAAATGACATATTTATTCAATGAATGGACAACTGATATGGGATTTTGCCTTCTTTCATTTTTGGAAACCCTTGGACCTGCATTGTTGTAGTTATACATCCATTGGAGCAGGCTGGCAATGTGTCAATACAAGTCTGTCTTGTTGAGATTCTGAATATTTCAAAGCCCTTGGAACTGCATTGTAGTTTTACAACTGTTGAAGAAGGCTGGTGATTTGTCAATACAAGTCTTGTTGACATTTTAATATGGTGTTTGTTTCTTATTTGTTCTGCTTCTGTCTATTATGTAGCTGGGAAAAGTTATGCGGTTATCCCTTATTAATATTTGAACTTGGTATCACAGTCAATAAATAGGCTGAACTAATGTACTAGTAGATTTGCCTTTTTTATAAAAAATTTCAAGGTTTCACAATTATTGCCACGGTAACCATATTATATTCGTACATAGTGATAAAATGTTTAAGCACCTGTCCTTGGGATTCCTGGAACCTAAATAGGTTGCTCAGTTTCTACACCAGATGCTGGTTGAAAAAATAAAAAAGATGCTATAGGTAAGACAGTTAGAATGTAATTTGATATAACTGGCATAACAATCTAAGATATACCCAAATTGCGTTAAAAAACTGCAAGCTTTATATTTTTTATGACTAGATGCATTATTGCTGAGCCTAAAATCTAAATAGCTAAAGAGAATTTTTCATTCATGGTCAGTGTTGAAGCTTGGCTGTAGGATTGAGTATATCTCACCGTAGTCTTCTGATACTTAATTACAGGTTTTTCTTATGGGATCTGACTTATTATTCCACTCTATTATGACCTTAACTATAAAAAAAAAGATGCTTATAGGTTTTTTCATGGATAGATTGAAAACTAGAAATGTTTGGATAAGAGGGCAAAACTAGAGTATTCCAACATGAAAAAAGAAGCTATTACTTTAAAAGAAGTAACTCAAGGTCACTGCTCTTATCTGTTTAAGTAGAAGTTTTTTAATAGCCCATATGAAGCCTCTTAAAGCTAAAAATGGGAGTTATTTACGAATCTCGTGATAGGATTTCATATGGTTATGTGTAGGATGCTCAATATGTTTCATGTTCAATTATGTTTTGTGACAGATTTTCATGGTTGAACATTACAAAAAGCTTAAGTAGACCTTCATGTAACCTTGCATGCAATCCTTATTGTTTCCAATTCGTATATTTGCGTGTTATAACTTCATTGCACTAATTGCGAACTATTTACAGCAGTGTTCTTATTAAGTACATTTGAGAATGAAGGGCTTTATATTTTGGCATGATTCATAACTTGCTTATTTCCTTTGTCCAAACTTTAATAATGTCAAGTTACACTGATTTGTTGTCAAGAGAGTGGTATGAAAGATATGTTCTGGTGCAGGTTTGAAACCTGAGGGATGCAAGAAATCAATTTTAACAAGAGCACAGTCAAGCTGATGATGTCATATCACAACCATGTTGAAAAACTACTTGGGAACTACATATCAGATCCTTTCATCCCCTATGTCGCCGTTATTGGAAGCATATTCTTGTGCAAGATGGTATGCATTAAATCTGTTCTAGTACATTTTCTTATCTGCTTTCGTGAACTCGAGCTGATCACATCTTCCAGACATGCATATGTGCATGCTAGTCTGCACATGTGTTTTGTGGACATCAAGAATTGCAAAGAGAAAGGTAGATGCAATTCTATCATTTCCTTTAAGTGCTGGATGTTCCCTTCTTCTTGATATCGATGTCTAATGTCATACAAGTCCCTAAGTCCAGACAGTACTCGCGGTAAAATTGTCTAAAACATCTAGTGAATTAGCACTTTGTTCTGCCCTTAGTTTGTTTCAGGATGTTATTGCTTATAATAAGTTATAATAAGTAGTGTGAAGTGTAGAAGTAAATATTTGTTCTTTCTTCTTTTATATGGAGAAAGGAGAAAGTAAGAGTCATTTTCTTAGATATATCAGATATGGGTTTTAAACTCTACAACTTTACTGTGATTTAATATTTCGGACTGAAGGAAAATCTGTAGTTGCTTCTCCTCTTCAATACTTCCTTTCGTTCTCCTTCTCTTCACACTGGCCAAGGTATTTATTTAAAGTGATAATTTTCCTCGTGGAAGTTCTGATTTCGTTGAGGCTTGCTATCTCATATCCATGTGCTCGAGGGGAGCAGCTTAGTCATGATCTTGTAGGCAAATTAAGCAGTAGAAGAAGTAATTTCTGGCTTAAGCTTCTGGCATGTATACTTCCATTGCCAATGTTCAATAATAACGCAAAACAATTTGTAGCCAGAAGTGTTCATGCGTAAAGACTTTGTAGCTGGACGCCTTGTAGTCTAGATAGTTCTTTTGTGGGACCTCTAATTGGATGAATACTTAGTATCGGAAGTACTTAAAAGATACTCGGACATCAAAGTTCTTGTTTATGAAATCTGTTTCATAGTAGAGGTTTTGAAGGCCAAGAGTCCTGTAGTTGAAATTTCGGCTGAGCAAATTTTCTTTTTGGCAATGAAGAAGGCTGATTCCAGTTGAGGGTTCTTTGTGATTTATGAACTTATAGACAAATTCCAGTTTGTAGCCAATGTATCTTTTTGTAGCAAGTGGTGCAAAGGGAGAGGAAACCTATTTACCAGTTTTTGGATTGAAATGTAGTGTTAAGATAGAGTTGTTTATTGGAACTAATAGGAAATAATAGCACAGCATTTTTGATACATGGCTTTACCCCACTAGGAGATGCCACAATCTTGTATCCTACTTGAGTTTTTTTTTTCCATTTTTCGTTTCATATTTTTTTGGCAGTGACCTGGCATGGAATTTGACCGCAAAGTTCATTTTAGAATTGCAATTAGTGTAACACTTTACAGGGAATCGTGAATTTTGATGGTGACCAAGACACCTTCTTCCAATGAAGAGGTCAACAAAACAGTGTCATAGTTATGAGAATTACATGGAAGCTAATCACTATTACAGGATTTACGTACTTCTTTTATCCATGAAGTATTGAATTTCATCAAGTTGCCAGGTGTGCTGTGATTTTGATAGTTATGCTGTGCTTTTTTGCTACAAGATAGCTATACTATGCTAGAAAGCAAAATGAAACAGGAGAAAAAGGAGGCAAGTAGGCAGAGCAGTCTGATTTTATTTTTTTCCCATTTTGTTCTTCAGATCTATGATTGTATTCAGCTGTTCAGTTCCTTCTACTTTAAGAGCTATGCTGGTCTCAGCACAATCCAACGCATTGAGTGGAACAACCGGTGAATATTTATTGACCATGTCTATTTTCTTTCTATTGTTATTATTGCCCATCATAACCATAGTTATATTCCTGCAGGGGTATATCTACCGCACATGCCATTTTCATGACAGTCATGTCTACGTACCTGGTTTTCTTGTCTGACTTATACTGTGATGATCATCTTGGTGGACCAATCACCTTTCAAAGTTCAACTTTATCGAATTTCACACTGGGGGTGTGTCTCTTTTTACTTAATTTCTTTAGGATAAGATTATTGGAGAACCTCTCATCTGCTCTCCTATATGATTGACACAATCATGTCATGAATTATTTACTGTTGCAAATGGTTGTTTGATAATTGACAGGTTTCTGTAGGTTACTTCATAGCTGACCTTGCCATGATACTCTGGCTATACCCTTCTTTGGGAGGCCTTGAATATGTATGTATGTTGGTCGAATAACTGTAGCTTGTCCGTTTATTAAAGAGTGACTTTGCCTTCAACTGTACTTAGGTAGTTGGTTTTACATTTCAGGTTCTGCACCACCTACTCTCTATGTTTTCTGTAGCATACTCGATGTTGTTTGGGGAAGGACAGATATATACATGCATGGTTCTTCTCTCTGAAATAACGACACCTGTGATCAATTTGAGATGGTAATGTAAAGTATTAATGAGTGACTTTTTTTAAAAAAAAATTTAGATTCCATGAAAATGATTTGTTAAATTTTCTTATTGGCTTGCAAAGGTATCTTGATGTAACGGGAATGAAGAGATCCACATTATATCTAATTAATGGTATTGTGATCTTTCTTGCATGGCTGGTAAGTGTTTTAACTTTTAAGTGTTTTTGTTCGTTTTAAATTACACTATCTTTCTTTCAAGGTTATAAGTTAATATAAACTAATGTGTCATCTTTTGGAGTTATTTATATACTGAGGTGAGCAATTGCCTGCAGGCTGCAAGGATTTTACTCTTCCTCTATTTGTTTTACCATGTCTATGTGCACTACGATCAGGTGGGACTTATGAATTTTGTTTTATAGGCTTGTACTTCACTTTTTGGTTTCTTTCCATTGAATAATACTTGAAAAGGTCCATTTACTGCCTTCCTTCTTCCCCTTGTTTTTGCTTCCCATCCACACAGGTTGAGAAGATGCACGCCTTCGGCCATCTCTTTGTGTTTGTGGTCCCTTCTGTCCTGACAGTGATGAATCTTATGTGGTTTATGAAGATTTTAAAGGGCTTAAAAAAGACACTGGCTAAGAGGCACTGAACTTGTACACAGAGATTAATATTCATTGCTATTTTCTTCCTCAGATAAACCATGCCTATTTTCTTCCTTCGCTTGAGGGTTGTTTTTGTGTAGATCTTGTTCATTTCAGCCCACGTCCTTTAGGAAAATTGAATCTCATACAATTGAAAAAATTATGTCTGAAATCTGATAGAATTTTGAAATTAGAATGATGTGCTCTTAACTGAAGTTTTGAACATGAGTTTGTACGCATCTGCAATGACTCAACAAGTAGGCCATCTCTGTACGGCCTGAAAATTGAGGCCACATAAATCCATCGAATGGTTTTAAAATTCAATCTAATATAAGAAACTGTAAGATGATAAGATTTTGAAACAATGTGAATCCCTGTGGGCGAGGGACCAGAATCTTTTGCTTTAGTGATCATGTACCAGCTTGGACTTTAAGACTAGTGCCATGCACGTTTGCAATGGGGAGGGTGGTTGTCCGTTATCCTTCCTATGCCTCAAACTTTGTACTTTCTGGAGGAAAAACAATAGTTCGTGATTAAGAAAAAAGTCCTCCAATAATGAATAAAGGCTGGTTTTCTTCAGAAGTTGTGTTGTGATATCTTGTAGAACCATTGGCATTCTCCTCCTTTTAGTTGGTAGATTAAAATATTGAAATTCTTATGAGTTTTTGAATCACTTGTATCGCAAACTTCTCCGGAGACGCATTAGTTCAGTCTTTATCTGTGCCTGTATCCATAAATTTAGAGACGTAAAAAATACTCTACAGTATCAGTCAAGGAATTGGTAGGCATAAGTTTGAAACTCACATTGAAACAAAGTTGATAGGCAATGACTAGTGCGACAGGTTTATTTTAACTTGAAGTAACAAACAAGTCCAGCAGAGTATATAAGGACTTGTTTACACGAAATGAGGAAAAAGACTACTTCCTCCGTCCGGATTATTATTAACATGAACTTTTTCAAAAGGAACTAAAATTAGTTCATTTGGAAGAGCCTTATGTTAATAATAATTATGGACGGAGGGAGTATATATCACTCTGCAAAACCCCTAATCTTATTTAGCTTCAAGGACATTCGACCTACAAGATTATAAGGTTCTAATTTACATGATATTTTAATTACTTTATTCAAATAAGTTTGGTGCCTTCAATAACGGGAAACGATATTTGTACAGCAGATTCCTACACATTTCCATACACAGCTGATGTGTATAGAAATGTGTAGGAATCTGCTGTAGGGTTATCACTGCCCTTCAATAACTATCATAACTTTCAAGAATCAAGCACATGAGTCTATGTCTTTGTATTGGCACCCTACATGTGGTTTTTCCTAATTAGTAGAGCAACTTCGGAGTCTGCAAACAACAGTATTTATATACTAACCACAAAAAGTACCCTTCGCTAAGTCTTATTTATATAAAACAGTTATATGACTGTACTTTGAACACATAGATAATGAATACCTTTGCCACCAAACTCAGGTGGGCGACTTAAAAGTTGTGTAACAGTTCCATAAGCTACTCCTTAAAACATGCAGATATTCTCGTACTTTCTTTTCCAGCAAACAAACAAACAAAATCGAGGAGTGTTTATAGATTCTCTAAGTGAAGCACGCGCAATCCTATGGAGAACAATGCTTCTCAGCATGTCCACCGGCTGCCCACCATTCGATTAGCTGTTTATCAATATACACATGTCCCTTGAAAACTTTCCTAGCATTGAATATACAGGAGATGCTTTCATTTCTAAACTTTATCTCTTCCTTTCTTAATTCTCTCATGCAAACATATTCCTGTTAGTGTTTCTCTCTATCAGCCTTGAAGAGAGTTTCACTCATTAGCCACTCTCTTAACATCATTGTAGGCCCTACAAATCTCTATATACAGTAGTCATATACCTTTCCTGCCTCTACATAGCCTCTCTCACAATCAGTAGACACGCTCTCTATCTCTCTCCATCAAATACTTACTATGCCGCACTTCATCACTTTGATTCAGATCCTTCTGCTGACAGTACTCTTTCTTCATGAGACCCATGCAAAGCGCATGATTACCAGCAACTCTCGAGTCTTGGGGCTAACCCATTCTAGAACTTTTTCTCACACTGCACCCACAAAGCCACAAGAACTAGTGGACATGCTAGAGCCACTTAGAGAATTTAGAGATGGTTACCTCATTTCCTTGAACTTGGGAACTCCTCCTCAGCTCCTACAAGTACTCTATATGGACACTGGCAGCGACCTCACCGGGTCCCATGTGGTAACCTCTCTTTTGATAGCATGGACTCCGATGACTTCGGAAACTACAAATTGGTGGCCTCTTATTCTTCTACCTCCCTCAGGGAACTGTGTTCCAGCCCCCACTGCGTCGACATTCACAACTCTGATAACTCTTATGACACATACATTGTGACTGGCTGCTCTCTCCGTAGTACCCTTACCAAGGACATATGCCTTGGACCCTGCCCAGCATTTGCTTACACTTATGGTAAAGGTGGGGTGGTCATCGGAACCCTAACCAAGGACACTCTCAAGGTTCATAAAAGTACTAGTAATAACCCTAATCCACTTTCCAGGGACATTTCTAATTTTAGATTTGGGTGGGGTTCCACCTATAGAGAGCCAATTGGAATTGCTGGATTTGGGAAGGTCCGCTTTCCCTGCCTTCACAACTAGGGTTCCTCCGAAAGGGCTTCTCCCACTGCTTTTTAGGCTTCAAGTATGCCAATACCCCTAACATTTCAAGCCCTCTGTTTATGGGAGATTTAGCCATTTCTTTCAAAGAGCACTTGCAGTACACCCCCATGTTGAAGAGTCCCATATACCCAAACTACTATTACATAGGGTTATAGGCCATTTCAGTAGAATTGGGGAACGTCAGCATTAGTAGTACTCTCGTTCAAGTGCACCTAAGCTTGAAGGCCTTTGACTCACAAGGCAATGGTGGCATAGTGATTGACTCAGGCACAACATACACTCACCTTCCTGACCCATTTTACACAGTTACTCAACGTGGTGATCAGTTCAATGGTCACACCCTCGGTTTATTGAATATGAGCAAAGAACCGGCTTTGATCTTTGTTTCAGGGTCCCTTAGTACTCCAACAACTCTTCTTTAGATGGTAATCAACTCCTGCCTTCAATATCTTTACACTTCTTGAACAATGTGACACTGGTTTTACCAAAAGAGAACTCGTTTTATGCTATGAGTGCGTCTGTCAACTCGTCAGTGGTGAAGTGCTTGTTGTTTCAAAGCATGGATGATGGAGACTTTGGGAACTTCCAATAGCAAAACATGGTGGTCTACGACTTGGAGAAAGAGAGGATTGGGTTTCAGACTGTGCTTCAGCTGCCGTTTCTCATGGTCTTCATGCAAAGTAAAACTTGTATAGTATTGTTCTGAACTAGTGCAAGTTACTTGATGAAGACAACGCGATGAGGAATAAAGTTATGTTCTGTTATCACAGTTGTAGTTGTACCTTGCTGATGCATTTCGACCTAATGGAGGTCTACATGCATCGGAAGGTTGAGTTGGATCTATTCCAAGTGTTTGGCTAAAATTAGTAAACTTGTGTGTAATAAAGAATCCTCGAGCTCTAGCTTTGTCCAAGTTTGTAATGATTGAAGGCTTGATGAATCAGCCATGGCATGTGTATGTGCAGTTTTAACTTTGTGAGGTATTAAATAATGTGTATGCACTTTTGAGGATCGAAAAGAACGGAATTTGAAGGTGCCCATTATGATCAGTGGGGTTCACCTGAGATCATGAGCTCTTCCAATGATGAAAAATATTTAACTACGTACATGGGTTTAGCTTTTTTAATTTTTCCCTAATTGACTCTTCCAATCAACTACGTACTTGAGAATAACCCTTCAAGAAACATTTCAGGGGAACTATTGATCAGGTTTTCTTTAATCATATTTTTGCCCCTTCTGAGCAGTGAGGATGCTAAACAAACTATAGGCTACTTCTTCAATAGCCTTTTCAGCTCCACGCGCATAGCGGTGTAGTTATAAGCCAGCATTATACGCCTGCCCAAACCATTACTAGATAAATTTTTTTTTTGTTTTTTTGTCTAAAGTAGGAAACTTTATACTCCCTCCGTTCCAAAATACTATGTGCATTTTAGAAAATTCTCATTTTTATTGAACCATGAAAACCACAAGGAAATTACATGACTCCTTCCCCCTGATATCCCGTCCAACTTATATGCTCGTTCGTGAACAAAGTTCTAGTCAATCTTTCTAAGTCTCCTCCAATTTTGGAAAGAGGAAGTCAATTGATTTGGTAAAATGTACACAATATTTTAGAATAATAATATTTCCAAATATACATAATATTTTGGAACTGAGAGAGTATATTACTACACCTTTCAGTTTGATCCTGTCCTATCGTGGATTCTTCTTAATTTCTTATGCTGATTAAATTATAGCTCAACGGATGAGTTTTCCTCATGCCTGCAATTATGTTGTTCTCGAACAACCTTTAATTCTCTCTGCATGCTATGTTGGTATTTAAAACACGTTTGATATGGGGCCCTGGTATCTTTCTTTTTTTAAGCTAGGTCCATGTGCATTGATTTATACTGATGAACGAATCATATGTTTCCTAAATAATACATACCACAATGCATGCCAGTCGTAGAAACAGTCAAAATAAAATACAGTTAAAAGAGGTTGGGGTCGTTGAAGTCTCCGGAACTCGGTCTCTGTTCCACTTGGAACACTCTCTCTTTGTATATCCATCATCAGTTTCGCTCAACAATCCATTCCATTCATTCCTCAGCCGGCCCAACTTCTGCTTCTACGCTCTTGCAACCTTTCTCTGCTGGCTCTCTATTCAAGCCCACTACTCCATGATATTTATTCATGTTTACCTATACCTATATATGTTGAAGCTAGTAATAGTCTCCGATTGAACTTTGTAAAGATCATGCACGAAATTTCTCCAAGAAAGTTGGAGCAGTCCCAATCATTTTTGGATGCATGGCATTACCTTCACAATACAAGTACCTCCTATACACCAATATTCTAATGCCAGAATGATATGGTAGAATATCTACGTTTATAATGTATAAATTCTAGGAATACTAGTTTTCTTAAAAGAATCTAGCCCGATTTACAAGAAATGAAAAAAGAACAAAATTCTATTCCGGTCCATGAAAATGGAAAATATTTTCCTAACCAAAATATGTGACCAGATTGCATAACAAAAGGACAAGTGGAGGAGGGATAAGGAATCTTAGGTAAAGTTGTAATTTCTCTTTCTATTCAGCCCTTTCTTCTCTCCCTTAATTGACGTGGTAAAATTTAGGTGGCGGTAACGTAATTTTGGTGACCACCTTGGTAGCTAGACAGGTCCCATTAAAATTTGGCTTCACGTGTGCAAAATAAGCATGTCACAACCGATGCAGAGATAGCAACCATCAGATTTCGTGGGGGCCAAAGATCTGACAGTGTTTAGACTGACACGTTTTGCCCATGTTCTCAAGAACACGGTCTTTATTATTCTTCAAAAACGTGGCTCTCTTTTGATCCGCCACGACGATGCCATCTTCCCAGTTCCACGTCAGGCTTTCAAGGCCTTTTATCCGTTCCCTCCGCCGCCATCTTCCTGTTCTTCGCTCAGAACCCAAGACATTACAAAATTCTGAACACAAGATAGAGATGGATAAGGAAAAGGAGGAATTTTTTAGAGAATTGGGGTACGATTATGCCACAGATTAGATGGTTCCCTCCCCACTTTCCTTTTCCTTCGATTGAATTCTTCATTTTTTTTTAAAATTTACTGACTGAGAGGGAATGAATGGTGTGAAATTGCTGGGGCGACTCTGTACTCGGAATCATAGATGGAAACCATCTTTAGAGACTTCCGCAGCAATGTCTATGGAAACCCACGTATTCTTTTGTTTGTTCAATTAAAGTTGATTGAACTTGTATGATGCTTTTTTTGTGTATTTTGATGTTGGGTCCATTTCCTTGACGTAAATTAGATAGCCAAAGTGTGAAGTGGCTGGTTGCTCTGACAGCAGCAATGGACGAAGATAATAAATTTGACCAGATATAAGTCTAATGAGCAGATTTCACATGAAACCACTATCTGAAATAAGTGGTTTTATGTTACCTTTTCGTTGTAATATCGTGAAATAAGTGGGTCTATGACCAAACATGAATTTTGTATGCGGATGCGTATGCGTATGCGTTGAAGATAGCCAATATTGAACCCTTGACACATGTATCCTGGAGCCAAGTATACTTTCTTTCACACTTGTTTCAGCTTTTGAGTTGATTAGATAGATTAGATTTCTTACTTCATTATTTTTCCCTGAAAGAACATGTTACCTATGTGTGCCTGAGAGAGTGTCCCGTAGCTGCTCCACTTGCTCGGGGTACATAACAGCACCTTTCTCTATGTTCCCCCCGCTGTTCAAAATGGGTCCATGTCAGGTGGCTTCTCACCATAAAATCATAATAGCGCATGGGATTAGGGAAGCATGACAAAAGCATGGCGCAAGAAGAAGAAGAAGAAGAAACAGAAAGGAGACACCAGCCGGAATGTTTGAATGACAAGACGAAAAGCCCCTTTGTGGTGTAGCAACTCTTCAGACTGATACTTGTATTGAGAAAATTTGATATTAGTTTTTTCCTTTTTTTGGGGTGGGGGGGGGGGGGGGGGGGGATATTGATCGAAGACAATTCAGATAAATAGGGCGTGTACGTTTATACGTCTGAACAATCTTTTACTTGATCAGCTCTATATGTTAAAGGATAAAGGATGTGGTATTGAAGATTTTGACAATGAGAGGTACTTCCCTTCTTGTGATGAGCTAGAAAGCTCAGTAATGGAAGATTTTTCTCCTGATTGGAGGCGTACGTTCAAGGTAGGGTCCATTTGGCTTGGCCTTATATGAGATTGTGAGATCTAATGCCTCCCATACTTGAAATTCCCTTAACAAGAATAAGGACAAATTGACTTGAATATAACAATTTGCAAGTCAATGTAGCTCTAGGGGGGTCTGTAGTACTCTTTAGCATCTTCTCTGTGGTTGTGGAGATGATGTGAGAGAGTCCACAGCTTTTAGTTCCCTTGAGTACTGGCCGGGGATGAGAGCTTCAAATTGTTTTGAATGGGGAATCCCCAACTCTCACGAATTCTAGAAGAGAGGACCAACAATAATTTAATTACATAAACTAGATTATTGTCATTTGATCTATTGATAGAATCGATTAGGTACGTACCCTCTAAGTTCTAAGCTTGGGATTTTACACCCCGTTTGGTAGCGTTTTCTATTTTGAAATATTTTTGTCCCCAAGATCTGGTGCAAAAAATTTTTTGTTCCAAAATCTGAAATTGTTACATTTCAAGTGCTGACCTGTTTGGTAGAAATGCACTAATTTTCAAAAACGATGACAAACCTGTTTGGCAGTTTTATACTAGAATTCTATAGAACTAGATTTCCGCCAGGCAAGGCAAACCAGTGACATCTACTTCAGAAAAAAGATGTGAACGAGTTTTAAACAAAAGATAACGATGCTTTTACAAGAAGTTTACAGCTCCTACAATATTTAAGTGGCTGATTACAAAAACAAAATTGAGGAACTTGGCATGTACGCAGCATTACAGATATAAAACAGGCAATTGTATTATACACTGACTAATTATAGAATTTTATGTGTATACAAGATATGAAACAAATATATAGAAAACAACATTAGTAAAAAAATAATAAGTTAACAGAACCTAGGTATCTCATCAATGAAAACCTCTCACCCTTTTGCAGCCATCCTAATCTAATCCACAGAGGGCTAAGCAAAACAACACATTTAGTGTTACTGCATGAGTCCATGAATGCAATCAGTATTTTTTTTTCCATTTTTAATCATCAGATTGCACTTGAAGAACAAACTGTCCTTTCACTCGTGGCCTCTGTTCTGCAAGCTTTTTCCTGCTTTGGTACCGAACCTGCATAGAAATTCAAAAGTTACAACAGTTTATAGTGAGCATTGCATAAAATATCACCAGTCAGAAGACTATAGGATCAGTACCTTCTTCTCAAAGCATCGATCCTTTCTCTTCAATCGGAATTTGTTCAATGCTGCTTCTCTTTCAGACAACTTTCGAAAATTCATGATGCCAACACCTTCATTGGCATATCGACCATCATTGATTCCATTGTCTGCTGCATTTGTTGTCACAGCAAGGTTCCTAACACTGCCATTGCAAACACTCCCAATGCCATTACTGCTGTTATGGTTATTGCTTCCATTGCAAACACTCCCAATGCCATTACTGTTGAGGTAACTATTGCTTCCATGGCCGGCACTTCCAACTCCATTACTATTGACATGGTTATTGCTTCCATTACACAAACTACTACTTCCACTTGGAATAGTGACAGATTAGACATGCATTAGATCCTTGTATGAGTCCGCATTCTGGTCCTGCCTTGGCAGTGGTCGATAAATAGGCTTACTGGGTGTTTGGCCATGTATATTCTGATAATTAACTGGAACCTTACAATTCACCCATCTCAGGTGTCAATCAATGTTTCATCCAGTCCATCTAGTGGATAGTTTTCACTCCTTTAAATTAAGTTCAACTTCTGTGCTTTCAGCCCCGTGTCATATCTTGATGATTGTGGACAATATGAACAAACTTCACTACACCCACCAGTCTTAATTGACAAAGGAGTACATTGCTGCACTTCCCTAAAATTGTGCGAGTGTCGATGGATTTGAGCCTAAAAAAAATAACAAAACCATTCCCATTCAATTCCTCCCCCAGATTCAAGACTTTTCCAAACCAAATTTTCACAGAAACAAAGCAGCATTCTCACATCTAAATTTGTTCCCACATTTCAACCAACAGAGCATCAGAAACATGAAAAAATACAATCTTCAATTCTAAAAAAAAAATTTGACAATGCATGACAAACACCAAATTCTCATAAATCTGATAAGGAAAAGGAAATGGGAAAGAACAAAAAATTGAGCTGAAACTCACGCCATGGATGAGGAGATCGAGAAGCGGGGAGTCATAAACAGACTTGATTTCGTCCCGGCTCCAGTCGTGTCTCGGCCAGTCCCATATCGCCCCGCTTTGCTGCGTCGAAGGAGAACGACCGGTGGGTGACGGCCGGCCGGGTGAGATGTCGCAGGGCCTATAAGGGGGCAGGCAGTCACCAGAGAGGGAGGAGCACAACATAGCACAGTGGAGGGACGACCGGAAAGAAGAAGGAGGTAAAAGGCATGGTGTTTTAGGAGAGAGGGATCTTGCTTGACATGGGAGGAACATGGAGGAGGGAGGAGCATGGAGGTAATCTGCAGAGAGAGGAGCATGGCGGAGAGACGATCGGAGGAGGGAGGTAAAGGGTGGAAGAGTCTGGGCACAATCTGATTCGACTCCTCTCGGGGGGGGGGAGAGGGAGGGGGTTGCCGGGGTGGTGGGGCGCCCCATCTAGCCAGAGGAGACAGAGGGGGATTGCCGGGTTGGCACCCCGCCGAGCCAGAGGAGGGGGGGGGGGGGGGGGAAGGGAGGGGGGTCGTCCCGTCGAGCCCGACATTTTTGAGATTAAAACACCCCAGGGGGTGTTTTAATTTCGGGTGAGAATTACAAAGGGACTCAGGCCGCTTTTGGATTTGGGAAACGCGATGCCAAACGGGTTTTGGGCGCGTTTCCGTCCCCAATTCCAAATCTGGGTGCAAAAATGGGGAAAAAAAACGCTACCAAACAGGCTGTTAACCCTTTACTAATTTTTTGCTGGCTAGGCATAGACTATATAGTATAATAATTGAGAAAGTGAGATTTACATGTGTGCTGATATAAAAATTAAGAGAAACTTTAGAGGCTTCTCAAGTTTCATAGGCAAAGAAGTCCAATAGCTTTAAAAATCCGATCTTGGTGGTCGTTAGGGTTGGCCAAATATGTGTCAAACTGTCCCTAGCTTGTCATATTTGACTCAGTATAGCGCCAACTGACAGAAGACCGTTTGACTCGGGCTTCAATTTATGGATAATTGCCCTGGGAGATTCTTTTGATATACAAGTTGCACCAACTGTATCAACTAAATCATGTATGTGTGGTATACTAAGCCAAAATAAATAAATAAAAAACACTACATGTATGTGTGATTTGATTGGCTCAATATACAATTGAACCTTGATTCTGTCTGGTCATCTGGAATTTGAAGTTTGAACTTGTCCTGGGAGATTCTTCTGACATACAAGTTGCACCAACTGTATCAATTAAATCATGTATGTGTGGTATACTAATCCAAAAAAAAACCCTACATGTATGTGTGATTTGATTGGCTCAATATACTATTGAACCCTGATCCTGTAAGGTCATCTAGGATTTGAAGTTTGAACTGGTCCATACTCCAAACCTTTTCTATCTGATCAATGGATGAAGAGCGTCTTCATCATCATCCAAGCTAATATCACTTTAATGGAGAGATATACAAACATGAAAATTTTCATATATATATATATATATATATATATATATATAGATGAGTTTACATGAGATCGTTCTAAGGAGTATGAGGCTAATCTTTATTGCCGTTAGATTCCGATCGGAAGGTAGATATCAAATCAGTGGGTAGGTGAGTGTGTCACATCAAGGAGTGGGTGAGATCATTATAGATATTTGTAGCCGTCAGATCAAGATCCAACGGCTACGATTCAAAGTGGCCTCATATAAGCAATATGAGAGCGATCTCATTTAAACTTTTCCCATATATATATATATATATATATATATATATATATATATATGAGAAGGGTTTACACATAGTTTTCAAAACCGGACCGGACCGGCCGGTCCGACCGCGGAGAACCGGAACCGGGTGGGAAACCGGTTCGGTTCACCCGGTTTACCCCGGTCCAGTAAACCGGCCGGTTTTTTTTCAAACCGGCCGGTTTTTTTTTAAACCGGACCGGTCCGGACCGGTCACGGTCAGGTTTTTTTTTTTTTTTTGAAAAAAACTGCTGTTTGAGGGGGGATTCGAACCCCCCCCCCTCTCCCCACCTAACACTTGACTTAACCACCTGGGCTACCTGTGCTCCTGTGTTAATGTGATACAAATAAACTATTTAATATATATTTACCACTTATACTTCAAAACCGGGTCATTCCGGTTTGACCGTGGTCAAACCGCGGTCCAACCGGACCGGCCATCAATCCGGGTCGATGGCCGGTCCGGTTTTGAAAACCTTGGGTTTACATGAGATCGTTCTCATATAAGGAGCATGAGATCAATCTTTATAGCCGTTAGATTCCGATCGGAGGGTGGATATTAAATCAGTGGGTAGGTGAGTGTGCCACATCAAGGAGTGGGTGAGATCATTATGGCTATTTGTAGCCGTTAGATCAAGATCCAAAGGATATGATTTAAAGTGGCCTCATATAAGCTATATGAGAGCGATCTCATTTAAACTTTTCCCTATATATATAAATATATATATATATATATATATATATATTTATATATATATGGGATAAGTTTACATGAGATCGTTCTCATATAAGGAGCATGAGGTCAATCTTTATTGCCGTTAGATTCCGATCGGAGGGTGGATATCAAATCAGTGGGTAGGTGAGTGTGTCACATCAAGGAGTGGGTGAGATCATTATGGATATTTATAGCCGTCAGATCAAGATCCAACGGCTACGATTCAAAGTGGCCTCATATAAGCAATATGAGAGCGATCTCATTTAAACTTTTCCCTATATATATATATATATAGTATCCGTGCGCAGCATTCCAAGAACATCATCTTTTCCTACCATGCAAAAGCATTAATCTAAAACAATATGATTACCAGTTGGACTTGATTATGATAATGGGAGGAATAAAATGCTTTCACAATTCTATAAGTCTGTACAAATCACCATTTTTCTCGTATAAAAATGTATTTCCAGATGTAAATGGATTTTCACATCTTCTCATTTATTTGGGGCTAAACGGACATCTTCACATTAGTGGGAAAACTTGTAAAGACTGCGTCAAAAGATGAGAATATAGTTATGGAAACAAAAAAGCAAACTAGAACACGAACCAAAGGTAGCCAATAAGGTCTTTTAGCTGGTAGGATTAACAATGCCTTAAAAAATAACCAAATTCCAATTCATGACATCAATATGATGCAACCTTTGTTCTTGAAAATATGCTATAGTCAACAAAATATACATGCAAATCCAGTTATTTTGCAATGAAGGAAATGTATTATGTTAGGCTGGTCGTTGCCCAGCTATAACAATAATGACATAGTAAAAGGAGGAGTTTCGACCATGATCATTGTCTTGAAATAATCTGAGTCAAAGTACAAGCTTAGTGCCCACTTGTCGGTTGTCGGTTATATGGCCTCACAAGTCGCAGGAGCTTTACTATTAAGCGGAGAAGAAGCTTCCAGCGCTGCACTAATTGACTGGATCGATCGAGCTTAAAAAGGTTTCTAACAGGTGGTCTATTAGATCGAGTAAAATCACTATATGTCAGCCTAAGACTGGCTTTCCCTTGCTTACTTGTTCTGATGCTTTCTTTCTCAAGCTGTTGACTTGAAAGGTTGTTCGTCGCTGCTTGGAGCCATTGTGTGGAGGCCTCCGTCATTAAACCATCACCAAGTCGTTCAAAGCGACCGTGTGTTTTGTATTCAGCATTTGAAGCTTTCCAACTTTCAAATACTCTGAAATACTCCCTCCGTTCCATATTAACTGGCCTATTTTGCCGTTCCATATTAACTGGCCTATTTTGCTTTCAACAGAACACTCAATATGGAATGGAGAGAGCATATCCTAGCTAGCTATTATACATCTCATTCTAAATTAGTGTACGTAATCTGTAGCGAAAAAAAAAAAGAAGTGTAAGTAATCATATCATATACTGCCCTTAGTGTGTGTACTTTATGCAAAAAAATATCTGGCGGAAGTGTGGTTTAAGCATAAAAGTTGTTAATACGCTATATCCTATTTACACATATTGAGATGTTGCAGATTGATTATTCAGTGCCCATGATGAAAACGGAGAAAGATATCAAGTAGTGGAGTTTATATTTGAGAGAGCTCAAATAGAATGGGAATTGGTCCAAGCCGTATCATTCTCTCGAAAGCGTAGAAAGGTAGCAATAAAAAAATAGTCAAGAAAGATAAAATCAATAACGGGATAATCTTATTCTTTAGGAAAAGATAATTAATCTTATTTTAAATGAAGTTAATATAATCATTATACAAGCTACATGGAGAACCCAAAAGAAAATTAAGAGTAAAACAAAGACTTTGAACGTCATATATGATGGAGCTTACTTTTGGGCATTCATGAATCTAGCTAGCTTAGCTTCAAAATAAAAAATTAAACACGTGTTTCACATCGTGCATGAAAACTACTACCTCAACCTCATAATGTTTGGAAACTCATGACGTTATCAGCATATCAATAATAACTAACGACGTTTGGAACTTAAACTTACTGATGTCTTAGCTGCTTGGAAAACATGCTTTGGATGTACGTTAACAGTGAAAAAGAGGCTAAAGAACAGTGCATTATTTTTTAAATTACAAAGCTGACTTCTTCTTTTGTTTTTGGTTAACTTAAATATTGAAATTAAAAGAGGTAAGATGACGAGGAGAAGATAACTGTAGCGCGATATATTGTCTAAAGTCAAGGTCGCACAAACTGAGTCAAAGTTCAAACTGCTTTAAATAATATTCTCTTTTGGGGGGACAAGACTGAATAGTATTCTCCTTTATCAATTCTTTCAATCAATTTGTCCAAATGATTTTTAACGGTCGCCCGCACCTCTTGCACTACTTCTGCCACAGACTTCCACCACTAATCATCCCTTCTTAGCTCTCTAAGAAACAATATATATATACATATATATATAATATACATATATATATATATATATATATACATATGCACCGCTTCTACAAGGAATCCTATAAATGAAACTTTTTCTAGAATATAAGGCCCTCACGACTTGACCAAAAACCAACTTCTTATAAGCTAGAAACCAGACCTCAGAGGTCTCCACCTTGCCGGATAATTGGCTAGAGGGAAAGAGAGACATCGATCTAGAGAGAGATATGGAAACGAAGAACGTGCATGGCTTAGGGAAGGATCATGATGAAGAAGAAGCGTCACTTCCAGGGTTTCGATTTCATCCAACAGATGAAGAACTAGTCGGATTTTATCTCAGGCGGAAGGTGGAGAAGAGGCCTCTCAACATAGAACTCATGAAACAGATTGACATCTATAAATATGATCCATGGGATCTTCCTAGTGAGTTTTATTATTTGAGCAATTTTTAGTTGTTTACACGTTTATAAATTAATTCTACTTCTCTTAAGATACACAATTTTTTAAAAAAAGAAAGAGTCTTCTTCTGATTGTTTCAGTAATCTTCACAGATTTCAAAATTTTTGCTTGCTTTACATTTTGGAGTAGAATTAAACTTCATAGGGAAAACAGTGTTTTACATATATAATAGAGAAGCTGAAGACATGATGAGAACTTCTCTACTTTTGTCATGAAAACGTAGGCCACAAAAAAGCTCATCTAATCCTCTTCATTTTTTTTTTATTTTCTGCATATTAGCATGATTCCAACATAATCTAGCAATCGGACTTAAGGACGGCAGGTACCAGTAGGTGTAGTACTTCAACTCAAACCTTCCCTATTTCCTGCTTAAGTGCAGTGATCTAACAACATGGCGAACATATGACGAGATTTACCTTGACATAATCCGCCTCTTCTTTTCGCTTAATATTATTGACATAGCTGTTGCACTTAATCAGTCTAAAATATTTTTCCTAATTCCAATCATTTCCTTGCTGGCTTCAAATTTACTGTCCAACTTTATTCATTAGGGAAGCCTGAGACTGCGAAATATAAGCCACCTTATGTTGCTCACTAATTTTATTTCTTACGTTGTTTGAGATCTATCATTCAACCATAAAAGCGGGTTATTAATGAGGCACACATCCTGAGGAAGAAAACCTTTAAGCCGATATTGAACTTCAATTAAATAGACTATTATTGAGATCTTTAATTACTGGTGGTACTTAACATTCTATTACGGTTGTCTCATTTACATGATGCACAGTAAGTTGATTGTGGTTTTCTGTTTTGTCTATAGAAATAGGCAATGTTGGAGACAAGGAATGGTATTTCTACTGTTTAAGAGGAAGGAAGTACAAAAATAGCATAAGGCCGAATAGGGTCACAGGCCATGGTTTTTGGAAAGCGACAGGCATAGACAGACCGATCTACTCTCAGGGAGAGAGAAGTAATGAGTGTGTTGGCCTGAAGAAGTCCCTAGTCTACTATCGAGGGAGTGCAGGAAAGGGCACCAAGACTGATTGGATGATGCACGAATTTCGGCTTCCCACTGAAGATTCAGGAAAAAGCAATAATGTTGCTAACCTCTTTAAGAACACCCAAGAAGTGGTAACTACTCTTCCCTTTCCTATAAATTTTCTTTTGGGAAATTTATATAAAAAAATATAAAAAAAAAATTACCAAATTGGCGCACTGTAGCAAATATTTCCCAAACTGGTGTTCTGACAAGCCACGCAGGCGCGTGGCCTTTTTTTTTTAACCAGCCCGAAAGGCGTCGGTTGAACCGACGCCTTTCCGACACTTAATTCAAATCACTTTATCCTTTGGACGAAATCTACAATTTTTCACAACCTAATAATACACACACATCACAACCTGACAATACAACATCACAACATGATAACAAGATAATTTTTTCTGATAATACAACAGACATGACACAAAATATATACAAAATATATTACACCACATCAAACTATTACAAATGTATTTATAAAATTATAAGACGTGTTTATTCAATTCTCCTCAACCTATTCCTACCCCGTCCTCGTTCTCGAACTGGAATATCCTCAGGCTCAACGTCAGGTAAAGCATCTGAAGACGAAGCTGCCTGACGTTGAGCACGAAGTGCACGCTGTCGCCGAGTATATACTTTCGAAGAAAGAGGCCTCTCAACTTGCTCGTGTCAACTTGCTCGTTGAGCACGAACAACAGGTGATGGGGTAAAACTTCTCGTGTCAGCTGATGATGTCAGAATGTCGGGTTCTGGAACAACCTCCAATCCTGGAATCTCAGTAACAACTGGCCGAAGCAATGGCAAACTCGCAAGAACATGTCCAGAGCGAAATAGAGCATGACATGCATAGAATTATCATCATCAATTGGTATTACGGTAGTCCTTGTTCCCAAAACAGGCATCTTGTACTTCATACGAATTTTCCACAATCTTTGATCCCATCCCAATTTATTGACCACTTGCATCTCTAGTTCATCGTAAGTACTTGGCTTATTAATCAATAATCCTACGCTTTCACCGCCTTCGTATTCACCTCTATCAATTTTACCACCATCCATTAACACAAACGGAACCATTTCTCCCGCCATCTTTTCTCACAAAACAATTAACAAACACTAGCTAATTATTTTCAAACCATACAAAAGCTAAATCAATACATCAATATGTATTTTAAACGGATATTAAACGTATATTACCGGTGAGACGGAGCGACGAGACAGTGGCGAGGCGGGGTGACGACTGGCCGAGGCGTCGGTGGAGAGAACGGCAGCGGCGGCGTCGGTGGGGCGAGTACGGCGGTGGCGAGAACGGCGGAGGCGGCGAGAAACGGGGAGGAGAACGACGGAGGCCGAGGCGAGCGAGGGGAGGAGAACGACGGCGACGGCGACCAACGGCGGTGGCGGCGGCGGAGAGCAAGGGGAGGCAACCAACGGCGGCGGCGGCGTTAGGGATGGGTGGGGAGGAGACCGAGCCCGCGCGGGCTATATACGAAATGAAAGGCGTTGGTTCAACCGACGCCTTTCCGTTATAAATGAAGGCGTCGGTTCAACCGACGCCTTTCTCTTATAACCAAAGGCGTCGGTTCAACCAACGCCTTTCGGGCCGGTTAAAAAAAAAAGGCCACGCACCTGCGTGGCTTGTCAGAACACCAGTTTGGGAAATATTTGCTACAGTGCGCCAATTTGGTAATTTTTTTTTATGTTTTTTTATATAAATTTCCCTTTTCTTTTTATTGGAATATAAAAATATAATAAAGATTTTCATTTCCTAACAACTCGAGTTTTTGGAAAATTTGATTATCTTACATGGTAACGTAGCTCCAGGTGAAGTCTTGGAATCTTATTGGAGGAATTTGTACCCCATTGTGTTCCTCGTGTTACGCTTGATGGACACTTGCGCGTGCGGGGGTGCTGGAATATAAAATATATAATAATAATTTTTGTTTCCTAACAGCTCGAGCTATTGAAAAATTAGGCTTTCTTACACTTTTTACTCTCTTGGCACAAGTAGCTCCATTTGTAAAAGTAGTGATTTTTATTAAATAGAGCCATCCACTTGAATTAAAGCCTCTTCAACTATGTCATATTCATCCAGCCACTTAAATTGAGCCAAATGGAACTAGTAATATAATTTTCTATCACCAAGTATAATTTATATTTCTCATCAATTTATCTTCTTGAATGGCAGGAGGTCTGGACTATATGCCGAATTTTCAAGAGAACAGCATCCTACAAAAAACATGTGCCAAATTTGAGTGATTCATCATTATCCAAACTTAAAAGAAACCCAACTGATTCAAGCTTCATAACCTACAGCTCAGATTCTGATGCTAGGCACGAGCAATATAATCACGTTCAAGTTGCCAAGATAGAGTACATGGGAGGAAAGTCATTTGATCATGTCGAGGAGCAGAACAAGCCATTAATAACAGGCCAATTGTGGTCATTAGGCCAACCTTCCTTAACAACATCGTATTCAAGCGATCCTACTCCAAATGCTGGAATGTTTCAAAGAAATGAGAACTGGGATGAGCTTGGTGCGGTTGTGGAGTTTGCACTTGATCCTTCAACTGTATATGGTTGTAGTTACTCATGAATTCTTGCACCACATATAATGATCTCTCAGAATAAGCATTCAGCTTGTAATCATATAATAAACAGATATCGAAGTGCAAAGTTTTGTAGGTATTGAATTTTATATATTTTTAAACTTGTATATTGTTGATGATCAGTTGTTGCCCTAAAAAGAAATTTACACAAATAGACATGCATATAGTATGTAGACCACTTGCTGATACTTAGTGTCCAAACTTCCTTGTGAGGAAAAGTCTTTGGATTACGGCCTGCATTAACCTAATTAAATGATGACAAAAGGCCATTTTTAAAGATATATATTTATATTTTGATGATACAAAATTTCGGCTGCTCTGTGTCATAGTGGTGCTTCAAATCGAGGATTAAGGGTGTACATATTATTAGAACCGAACTGAAGACCATAAGCTTTAACCATCTTCTTTATCCCCTCCAAAAAAACCTCCTTACTCATGACCATAAGCTTTAACCATCTTCTTTCGGGCCGATATATTGGTATTAAAAAAATTTAAAAAAAAAATTTCCTATTTGTTTCCCATCCTATGCCAAATGGTAAGATACGGGTTTAAAACGCTTACATATATTTTGAATTATATATGCATATTTTGAAATCTATGCTTTATCTAAATTAGTATCACTCATTTTAGAAGTTATATTGTGAAAATACATGGTAAAAACTAATTTTCGTCCACCGATATTTTTTTACACAATATCTCTTATATGTCTCCGATATATCTCCGGTATTTTGTCTCTTTGGTAGACCGATATTTTATCGATATCCGATACGGCATTCCTTGCTTATACCTTTCACTTGGTAAGAGTTGTAAATAAATTGAAAGATTATGTTATACTAGAAAAGCTAGATACGACTAACATTAGCCTCTTTTTTGGTACAATGAATAAACCTAATTAAATTATTCCTTATATTGTACATAAAATCAAGACACACTATGATATACCTTTTTTCTTAAGTAACGAGAGGTGTCCGAGTCCTTAGGTCCCATAGGCACCTCTTAGAGCATCATATCCTATGCATTGCCAATCCCCTTGAGCTAGGAAGCATGAATATGAATATGGTGACACGATACAGACATTGGGACAACATTTTTCCAAAAAGTAGAATACGATAGATTAATAAAAAAATATTTATATAATTTTAAGTGTATTTTTTGGTATTGTAACACTACATTTTTTCTTTTAAACCTTATAAATATTACAGCTACAAACTTGTGACTAAAAAATTATTTTTATTTTTACGCAAATTTTGGAGGTCTCTCCTATATTTTTAATATGTAAAAGTTCCGTAATAATCTAAAATACTTGTACAAATAATAATAAATAAAAAACAAAGCTTTTAAACATAATAATTGAGCATATTCTTCATTGACCAAAAAATAAGTTGAAATTCGAGTATAAAATAAACATCCTAGTACAACTATTACAAGCACATTCAACACCAAAATAAGAACTTTAAGTACTAATACGTTAAACATTAAGATCTCATAAAAAAATGCTAAGACATAACATTAAGATCTATATGCAAGGACGCTTTTGAGGGCCAGGGAGATGCCCTGCAAGCACATATACCACTCTGATTGCATTCTCCCCTGGCTTTCAATGCGAAATTCATGCTTTGTTTGTTGCCACGAGCTACCAACTGACGCTTATGTGCGGGGCATGCCAAATGAATATGCTTCTTCGCCTGGCAAGCTGCAATCCCCAACGGCTACTGCAAAGGGGGAGGAGCAAACGGTGGGGCTCACCATATGGAGGCTTCCGAGAGGTGGGTTTGCAATGGGGCAGCTTTCTAGTGATAGAAGAGCTGGGGAAAGTGAATCACCGATTTTGTACCAATCATCGATCTTCTCGCTAGAGGAAGGGCCAGCGGGCTGGATAGTGAAATTTCACTGGAAGAATGAGCTTCTGCAAGCTCCGGAGGTCAGTGAAACCTATCCGAAATGATGCCATGGAAGTTGTTCCGACTGAGGTCGAGGACCTAGAGGAGTAGTGAGTTGGCCGAGGAAGGGCAGGATGGGGTTGGAGAAGGCGTTCCCAGAGTGGACAAGGGACTGGAGGGAGGGCAGTGCACAAAGGAAGGGGTGGAGGGGGGCGGAGAGGTTGAGGAGGGAGAGGTTTGCCCAAGGAGAAGAAAAAGGGAGATCAAGAAGGCAGTATGGCAACATCCGAAGATGAAATGCTATCTGTCATACAAATTATGAGAACTTTCACGTGAAAGATCCTCTTTCACAGTGAATTTCTAATTAACCTCTCTTTCACCAAACAAGCCTGTTTCTTATGAATTCAGGTGAAAAAGGGTTGAATCGACAGTGAATTCAGCCCTTTTTCACTATCCAAACAGCCCCTAAATGACATTCCACTTAAAGGCTACCTATGAAGTTCAAATTAGATATGAAGTGCAACTTTACACTCCTTATCAAATAGAAAGGAAAAAAAAACTTACATGACTCTCTATTACATTGTTGAACATGTGATTAATTAGCTTGCAAAAGCTGTTGACAACGTAAGTTTTGGCATGATGCATGTATCTAAAGTTATACTCCCAGCTTTCAACAATTTTGAGGCTATACAGCTAAATGGGTTTGCGCCATTGATATTGTAGTGTCATTTTTCGGCGTCGGCTTCTAGAATACATCAAGTCGACTTCTATATAGGAAGACTTGCGCCGTTCACTTTACGTACATTATTATCAAGAATGTTTTACAAAGCAATACCAATTAAGCAGTTCTCTTCTTGCGTGGTTTTTCTCTGGCTTTTGTAAGCTACGAGAAACATAAGTCAAACCAAGAAGATCCAAGGGAAGGCGTTTCTGCCATAACTAGTCTTCGTAGGAATGTACGTGTCAATTTTCTTTTAGGTAACACACAAAACTTGTAGGTCTTGTATTCTTTGCTTTTTCTTCTTTCTCCTTTTAGGGTTTTGCTTATTCCGAGGCTGATACTGATCGTAAAATTGGCAACATCTTGTTTGTCTTGGCAAACTTCAAAAAGCTAAACAATTTGAAGTTATATGCCATTAACCCACTTGACAAAAGTGATGACACTAAAAAAGAAAAGAAGATAAAAGCTGTGTTGCAGTGTCATGCTGTCTTGACTTCTAGTTTGTTTCTTTTTATCTTCCCTTAAACAGGTATATTTCTTGCAACGAATCTACTCCTTCATCCGGAATTATGATCACCGTAAGGCTTTTCAAAATGCGTTGAAGAAAAGCCTTATGGTGATAATAATTCCGGACGGAGGGAGTAAATGATGGGGGAGTGATAACCCTACATCAGATTTCCAACACATTGGAAATCTGGTGTAGGGTTATCACTCCCCTAAATGATGACACCAAGTCCCCTGAGCTGGGCATGTGTCTCCATTAGAAATCTTGACCAAAGTGCCAAAACAGATAACCTTTTTTTAGCTAAAAACAGCAAATAATATATAGCACCATAAAGACCTTTATATAGGAATTTATATTTTCTTTTGGCAGAAATATAGGGCTTTATACATAAATTAAGCAATACCATCGCATATAGGTATATCATCCCTCAATATGCATGCTTAGGAATTAGGATGATCACATTCTCGTCAAAAACAAAAATATAGAAAAGAAATCCATATGGAGTATGGACACAAGGAAAATGTCTGGAAGACATTTCTACCTTGCCTTTATGAAACGTAGAACATGTCCCCTTCACATTGACTTTGGAGATTTAGATGCTTCAACGCATAATGAAGTCCGTGTACTTTAGGCCTTCTCCATGCATACATCATTCTGACGCACCCAAAATTCCTGTCACCAAAATGCTCTCTACTTGCCCTTCACTGGTATCGCCGAATTAAAATATTTCTACAGGGAAACCCTCCTAAGAAATTAAATGTGACAGCTAATTAAATTGATTGATTTTTTACTTCGTCTCATCACTCATGATGAGCACAAGAAATATTCAAAAGAGATATCTCTCTGGTTATCCTATGACACAGGAGTGCTGATTGAGTTGTTGGTGCAATATATCCAATTGTATAACCAATTATATAGCCAAAGGTCATGAGTTCTAACTCCCACTATGTTGACCGTCCATATATATTATGTGCGGATTGAATATCTGGGAGGGGATTGGCGGTCGGATACGGTACTTTACGAGACTGGTTGCCATGCTCCTTCTAATCAGGTTTTAAGGACTCTAACAACACCCCTCATTAACAAGAAATAAAAATTTTAAAAATAGACAGTACACTAATATTGTACTATCTACTGTTTACTACAATAATATTATTGGAGTACGTGTAGGATAATATTGCTTGTTTCATCCTGAGTGCAACTTGAGCCAGATTGACCAGGAAGTCAATTAATGACACGAATTAAGTTCAGCCCCCAATCTAAAATTAACATTTAATTCAAATTCTAAACTACTAAATGATCATCGCTCATCAAAACCAGATCCACAACTTTAATTTTGATGAAATTAGATGGGCTTCCGCTTTATTTGAAAGTGATTCAGTATCTTTCAATTGCTACTGAGCATGACTTCGGAGTTCGGACAAATCGGAACACTGTATATAGGCGTTTTAGGTTTTTAGCTCACGGGATGAAGCTGTTCATTCTAATAATATTTCCCACCTCTTTCCTCTATATCGTCATCAACAAGAGTTCCCCAAGAGGAAGGTCACTGGACGTGCAGGAAGGTTAATTTAAATTTCCAACATCCACCTATACAAATTCCAGATTGCAAAGTTTTATCAAACAGCAGTCCATCACTTCCATGCTACGAATGTCAAGAGAGAGATATACCGGATTGACAATGCCAAGTAATGTGACAATCAAAAACATGGGCGGATACGATGACTTTCTATTTCTTGAACTATTACTTGGTTTTGATGTATTGAACTGCTTGATGGTGATTGTTTTTATTTGTACGGCGAAAATGAATGTTTAAACTTCAAACACTTGTCTCAAATATGAAAAGAATCAGCCCGAGGACTTAATCAGCTATTAATGACACAAGAGCTACGTGTAGATATGCATAGACCAAGCAGGAGAAAAAACAAAGTGTCCATTTGTCTGGTTATCTCCTTTGTCTCTTGTTGCCAAAAATGGCAAATGCGAATGTCGAATTTTAGGAATTCCAGCTTATTAACTGAAGCACCCAATCCAAGAACTTACCATTTAAAAAGAAAACAGCATTTGTTTGCTTTTCACATTCAATATTATCTTGTGTGAATCTGACTAGGAACTAATCAACTGTCCAATGAAAATGTGCCAGCTATGAATTTATTTACTGTTTGATTCCAAAGGATCATCCTAGATCAACTAACAAGGCCATGCATGTAGTTGTTGTTTCACAGATAGCTCAGTATCTAATTTCAGCTTGTACTCTTCCTTGCCATATCCCAAAATCCATTAATTATATACTCCTCTCCCCGATCATTACATTGGAAGCTGTTCAATCAGGATACATCTATATATGGAATGTTGTATCGGTGATATATCGGCTTCAGTCCGATACATCAGTATTTTTGAAAAAAATATTTTAAAAAAAAATCAACTTTCCCATTTTGTTTTCCATCATATTTTAAATTTTATACATATTTTAAAATTTATGCTTGTCTAAATTTAAAAATTATATTATGAAAATATATAATAAAAACTAGCTAATTTTAGACCACCGATATTTTTTTATATAATATCTCCGATATTTTGTCTCTTTGGTCCGATATGACATTCCTTGCCTCTATATGCTCCTTTATATGATTGCACTCGCACAAAAAAATAATAAAAGAAATGCTAGCGAATGCACTAAGCAAATCCTGGACCTATATTCATAACAGTTGTAAGTTGCAACCCATATAGGCCCATACGCAAATCACAAAAACCCACGAGTCATATAAAGCCCATATAAGCCCAGAAAGAAGTAATCAAAGTCTGATAAAGCCGGGCCAAACAGAGATTTTTCCACAGAGGCAGCCATGGAGGCGGCAGCAGCTTGTTCATCTTCTTCTTCCCAGTCGCTTCTCAGGTGCCCAGAATCCGGCTAGTAAGGTCGGAAACTATTATTAGGAAAATAAAAAAACCAGCCCTTATAGGATCAACAACAATTAAAATCACTAAAATCACTCGGTCACCCCAAACGGATTAGTAGCTCAATTAGTACTAGCTTTTAAGAATTAGCAGGACCAGAGTATTGCCTCGCTCACCAAGCTGGCCTGGTCAACCACCATATCCAACGCAGCAAAGAGGGACACTGGATCCGGCGGCACCATTAGCTCTGACGAAGGCGAGGCCGCACCACTGCTGCCGCAACCAGAGGAGTTGCCGCTGGCTGTTCCACCGGAAAGCGATGAGCCTACCGCTGCTTGGCGCATCCTCATGTGTACCACCTCAGCTTGGGCCAGTGCCAACTGCGTCTGCAGTGTGTCGACTTGCTGCTGGAGGGAGGAGATGGCCCCTACGCAGCCGTACACTGGGTCCCGCACCCTTGCATTGGCCTCATACACCATGCTGCTCACTGCGTCGCTCCGCTGCTCCACAGGCACTTCCTGTAGTGTGTACATAATCATAAATCACAAACAATTTACCTTACAAGCCCAAATTCCAATTCATGTCTCAGAATTTTGAAAGTAACAAAGAATTCCATTACAGTACTACTTGATAATAGAAGTGTCAAAATGTGGTAGCCCCACTTTGGGCAGACAGGTTTGAATCACCCCTATTACATGCGCGCATATTTCTTATATGTGATGAATTAGAAATTAGCCACATATTCACTCTTTTCATGTTGCAAATGTACTAGGCTTGAAACAAAGAACATTCGGTGTTAAAGGATAACTAGAAAAGTGCAAAGCCTGGAAATGGGGCCAATGAGTGATGATTGGCCAATGGTCGACGAAGGCTTTTTTAATATCAAACTTTAATGATATCTGCGATTTTCCAGGAGAGATAGCATCTAAGTACTGCTACTACTGCTTCCGGAAGGCAAAGATCCTATGGGCCTGGGATTAAAGATTAATCTAGCCAACTTACGGACAAGCAGAGGGTGGCTTCTGCAAAAGATGGAATAAGAACATTTAAAGGCCCACCAAATTTGATGACTACAGGCTCTTCAGCTGTCATATTGTGGTCAAAAGAATGATAAAAATTGAAGTGGGATCCACTAGAAAATATACAATGTTTCCAGACACGCCAATGAGACTTGACCAAGAGACCTCCCCCAAGGTAACCAACTAGCCCGAGGCTGGATTGGCCAATGTCTCATAACCAAAACTCAAATTCTTCGGTGGCCAAATCATACAAAATGACTTCGTTCTTGTTTAGACTGATTGTTCAAGTAAATATCCTCTCAAAGCCTAATTTGAGAATACTGCCAGCATCCTAATTTACTGCATGCCCCAGATAACTGTGCGTGGTGCAAAATATTTTAACTTGCAAGCCAAACTCAAAAGGATCAATGTTGATGTTATCCCTGGATCTCGTATTTGTCCACAACTAGTCCTGCTTAATATCTTTAATCATGCATCAAAAAGGGAAAAACAAGGATGATGTATCAACTAGGTTGTGAGCTGCATTTAGCTCCCCAAATAGCTGTCCACTGAGAACAATTGGGTATAAAAAGGGAACTTAGACATGAATCACATGTTAATATGATCTATTGTCCGGAGAGAGAGAGGACCTGTAACATTTTGCTAACATTGCTGGCTCCAAAGACCCTGTGAACGTTAGCAAACTTTTGGGGCTCGTCGGCGGGGAAATATGGAGTGAACACACAGTCCGGTGCGCACCTCCTCCGCAGCAGCTTGCAGGCGGCGCATGGCGAACTTGCGCTGCCCTGTTTGCGAGCCACCTCCTTCATATATGCCTCTCCTCCAGCTATGACTTTGTCTTGCTCTTCGTTAGCCTATCTCTCTTCTAACCCTTCAACAAAAGAACTAGTTAGTAATAGTCCTGTCCACCTACTGGTCTGTTAGGTTTGGCTTAGAAGAAATCAAGAAGGATAATAGCTGAAAGACAGAAAGAAAAGACAACCTACGATTCATGGTGAAGTAGATGGAAAGGGAGAAGGTGCTGGAGGTTTATAATAACTAAATGAATGATATTTGATGAGGGCCCTCCAAAAGCAAAAAGACACTCTGGCTGTAGTACTACCAAATACCAATTGTTGTACTGCCATGTTATGTAGCAACTGCCAATGCTTTATACTTCAACTGTCTTTCATAACATTTTGCTAAAGGATCTCTTAGTCCATAGGTCCCGATTAGAATGACCTCTTTTATTTCCTCTTACTGTCCCCTCTTTAGGATAAATTATCCAGTAGATCCATTCTACCACATCGCTTGTGTCAGAAATGGCATCCGGCATAAAACTTTTATCACTTTTAATTTTAATTAGAGTTAAATATCGTATAGGATCCATGCGCCAACCCATGATAATCAGGATAAGGCATATGATGATTGTGATGTATGTAGGGCAAAGAGATTACTTTTGTTTTTTTTTTTTTTTTTTTCATTTTGATAGAGAACAGAGATATAATACTTGTGGTTGGCCAATGGAGTCAGGGGCGGACGCAAGAATTTTTGTTAATGGGGTCATAAGTAGGGGTGTAAACAGCGTCCAGATGTCCGTGTTCGTTCATTCGTCTGTTTTACTGTCCAAACGGACATAAAAAATTTGTCAATCATGGGCACAGACAGCTTTGGTGGTTTGGCATATGAGCGGACGCGGTTGCAAACGGAATGCATCCGCATCCAGAGTCATTTGTGTCCGTCTGTTTAAGGTAAATGGTTCATAATGTTCGTGTCTGAAACGGTGGTGCACCCGGTAGCAGAGGCCATTAGGCCGAGAAGCAACAAGGGTGACAAGATGGCAAAGCCTATATCTTATCCCTTGTTGTTTTGAAGCCAGACGAGGATTGTGACACCCAAGGAAGTCCCTAGGGCTATGCTAAAGAGATAGAAAGTGAAGAATGTAGAGATATATTTACTCTCCTTCTGATCGTTCTCATTAAATTGGTCAGCGCCTAAGGTTGGCATAGCGGCCTTCAGGTCTCCAAAGCCTAATGCAATGAGATAGATGTCGAAGAAGAGGATGGCAGCCTTCTGGCAGCTTGCATGGGGGCAATTGGCTCTTGGATCAAATATTATGCAGAACGCTGGTTGGAGAGTTTCCACCTTAGCTTGGATTGCAAGTAGCAAGAAACCCTGTCAAGAATGTAAAAAAAATCATTATAAGAAAACTATGAATAACTAGGCCAACGACTAAGGTGTATTGAATTAAAATATATAGGAAAACTATGAAAATGAAATGTAACTATGATAAATTACTCAAGAAAAAATTAAATGTACATTATGCGTTAAAGGCATACTATTTGATATCTCGTTGACTTTCAATTGCGATAATTTCTATAAAAGATATATCTCAACGCCAAGAAAAATAGTCAACAAATATTAAGTTAATAGAAAAAATAAAAGAACAAATGTTAATGGTCAGTTTTAGGGAGAGGAGGGTTTTGGGTTTTATGAGATGGGTCAAAAACTTGAGGGGGTCAGCCCAGTTTTCCACTGGGGTCAGCCCATTGTAACCCAAAATTTAATATCCAACCCAATGGCCATTTTCCATTGAGGGTAGTGGAAAAACCCAAAACTCTCTGGGGTCATCTGACCCCGGAGCCTTCATGGAGTAGTGGTTTGAACTCAAGACCTCTACTTCAAGGCAGCGCATTGGCCTTCACTCCAACACCCTGTTGGTTGAAGGATTACCTTTGTACTTATACGTATACAAATATACACAACCGAAATACTCATTAGAAACAAAATGCACAACTTCAAATCCACAGTCCATGCTTTTTTAATTTCAAGAGACTTAAAATTGAATAGTATAGATGGGGACATGGGACACAGCCACATTGGTCCACTTATGCACCGTGGGGATGTTCAGATGGGTGAAAATGTTGCAACGTAAAAAACGGTCAACTGTCATGTCGGTCGTTGGTGCCCCTAGCTCGTTTTAAAAGGCAGTTCGTCGGCAACTGCCAAAACTTCCCCTGGGAGTTCTTCTTATGTACTCCTCTTACAGTGAGACTCAGCCTCACAAGCTCTGCCTTTAGTGCAGCAGCATCAAGATGATCATGTTAATTCTGTCTCCCGCCTAACTTGGTTCATTTCAATCCACTCGGCAAGGCCAAATTAAATAATCAAAGTGAACATCATGAGCCCATTAATTAAATAGTTTGAGTTAGTTAAGAAGAGTATTAAAAAAATAAGAAGGGTCATATGGAACTGTTGAGGATTGATTCTAGATTTGGCCCCATCTACCTCCCATGAGTGCCCTTTAAACCACTCATTCAAAGGGCTCAGTGATTATAAAGAGGATAATTAATCTTCGGCGGTGGCCGTATTTGCTAAGCAATGCAGATGATAACTGTTTTTGCTTTATTCGAGCATTTTTAATATCTTCCTTGCTCTAAGCTCTTTGCTCACTGCCATTTTCTTTTATCAAGGGTTTTAATTTTTTGTCCAAATTTAAAGTTAAAGAAGACAACAAGATGCATGTAATGTCGGTTCCAAACAATTGGTATTAATATTTCACTTTTTTTTGTTTACGACTTATACTCTTTCACATGCAAGGTAGTATTAACGACACAACAGTGACACTGAAAGCTCAAGATAGACGATAAGATATGTCTCCATGAGAAGATTTGTATGTCACCAGACCAGTGGAGTGCATGAAAGAGAGTTCGAATTGGTAGACATGGCCGCCTGGCGCCTACAGACGCAAGATCTCCTTGTCTAGTAATGCCGTGGCATGAAAAAGATTATGCAAGGGTCAGGAAAGAGTATATTAATGTTATTAATCTTTTCCAGTTAAATCAAGTATTAGGCATCAGAAAAGATTGGCTGGGACGATCTAGGATACTTTTGAGACACGAGAAGCTATATTTTAGATTGTCTAGTTCAGCACTTTTTATGAGATCATACGAACTTATCTGCATCTTCCGTCACACGAGTCTGATTGGTCATGGTTATATTGTTTTACAGACGTTAAGCTGTCATACAAAGATAGCAAGACCAGAATGTTGACGCCCTTTGAGCATTTGAGTGAACTTTATCTTAAATAAGCAGATTGTTCCTCCTCAAAGTTTTCAATGCTATGTTTTACCTTATTAACAAAAAATTGGATCAAATGCACAACCACCTGCGCTGCTATTTATATTCTTGAGTACGTTTTAGAATTAACCGTGAATCAAGAGGTTCTCATGCATAAGTTTGCCCAATTGCTATAGTAAAAAAAGGATTACATCGGTAAATGCTTTTTAAGCAAATCTTAAGGAGGGGTGTTTTAAAAAGCTACGGATTTTCTACAGACGACTCGACCTTTTTAATCCCTCTTCGGCTTTCCAACATAAGGGCTTGTTATTTCAGGCCATGTCAGAAAAATGTTTTGGCACAAAACCACATTGGTGGAAGGACGCTGGAGAAGATGCCCGGTAATCTATAGCATTCTCCATCCAGATGTTCGTTTAGTTCTTTCCTTACCAAGCATTAGTAGTCCAGTGCTACATAGGCAGGCAAAACCGTCAAAGAGAGATAATATTGCATGCGTGAATCATCATCTAAAAAACAACTGCCTCTATAATGGTTGGCATGAGCCTCATGCGCACTCGTCAATTAAGTCAAGCAATAATGATGTCCTTAGCAACCAACACCGTCATAATCCGTCATGCAGAACATTATGAATATATTAGAATGCTGTATGCTGACCGCAACCACATCTCACATATTAAGCTTATGAAAATGCTTGGGTCCCTTCACTAATGAAGGAATTACATAGGAATGTCAACGTAAGCACAGGCGGGCCCAGAGTTCAGGCACACAATTTCTTTGAGGAAGTCAAGACACCAGATAGAGTATCAGTGCACATAGGCAACTTTAGGTCATCACATATCACCAACAAAGTTAACTTATTGCTATTACAATTATCGATGTGAGAGCTGGTAACCTACAAATTCAGGGTCTTAGAGGAAGGTCAAGGGTAATAAGCTCCCACGTTTGCCATTTCCTTGATTTTCCTACCATCAAACAGTACCCAGCTTCAAATATTAGAGTCTCACTTGTAAAATCACACTATTCCCAAACAATAAATTTCTCAAATGCAAATCTCATCTACATGTGATTTAAAAGGACATGATTTTATGAATCACACCTTTAAATCCAAATCAGGGTTGCCAAATGCACCGCACCCTAACAGAATCCAAAACAGATTCCTAAAATTTTAACAAGGTACAAGACTCAATTATGTTAAGGTGAGCTACCACCATCAGTGGCCGTAGAAGACTCAGGCAGCAACTCTGAATCATGCATCAGCAAGAAATTACAGCTTACTTTTCAAAGTGAATGAGGCTGGCTTGGTGAACATAAAAAGTATCCGAACCAAATCCATTGAGAAAATCAAACCGAATTGTGATAGGATCTAAATGTTAGACAACGAATAAGAAGCATAATTTCATATGTCCAGCTTTCTATATTCATGATGGAATGAAAGCAGTGAACCTTCAATTACAACATTTGAAAGCTACATGACAGCAAACATTGTTGATAACAAGAACACATAGCACAACATTACTTCATGTTTAGACCTCTTTTTGATAGTTCACGTTAAATTTTGGTGGAATAATATCCCTGTCACCAAATCCAGCCGACTGAAATAAGGTGTATGATGGTGAATCGGTGACTGGTGATTACAATGACGATAATGATGGTGTCAAGTGTCAACTTCAGTTAAACAAGATGCTTGACATTATGAATTTCAAGGCATCTTGTCAAGCATCTTGTTGCACAGGAGTGATAAATAAATTATACATTCATATCATACTGGGCATAAATTACCAAATCGTATGCATCATAACCATCACATTTGGAAGCCACATCAGATATTATCTCCTCTGAACATTTCAAAGATCGTTTATGAACTTCATGCTTCAATATAGCTCGGCAAGAGCAGGCAATTGTACATGGAAATCCAACCTACCTGTGAATGCTATATAGTTAAAATTGCAATATCACCAGTATAGCACTTATAGAATAGACTGCCAAAACTAATATATGGCAATACTTCATCCTTAGTAAACATATAGAGGACTGAATCCCAGAATATTAAAATGGCTAACCTGATGATGTCAAGGAATTAGGCAGATTATCAAGGGATTGCACAGAAGCTATAAATGCAATCTGCCCCACACCACAAGAGAACCACCACTTATCCTAAATAACGAACAGAAAAAAAAAATGATAATGCAGTCTGTAGAATATTTTCTCAATGTAGTTACTGAATATTTTAGAAACAGCAGAAAGTTGTACCGCATATTCATCCATAATGTCTGTCAGAAAGTCAACTAGTGCGATGACAGAATTTGACATATGAGGCCCCTCAGACTCTGGAGACGAAACGATAGCATCAAGATCATCAAATATGACAAGGCATGGCGAATGCTGAAGAGCCTCTGCTATGTACCCAGTAAGTGCTTGACGAATTGATTGTGACTTCTCAAGAGAAAGCTTTGAACAGCTTACGAATGTTCTGCAACACAAGAGGCAGGTAAATATAATATCAATAACACGGGCCATGTACATAACTGCCATCATAGTAGAATTGCCAACAAAAAAGTCCTCCATGGGCAAAGGTAACCAGCAGATACAGAAATTTGAAACAGAAAAATACTTCTTACATGTGAGCTAAAATTTCTTTGTGCCCTTTCAGATGTTTAGCAACAGCAGTGGCCAACAATGTCTTTCCAGATCCCTAATAACATGAGACTAAATTCAACAGATTGAAATTTGAATGTGCTGGGTTCAGCATATAAAGCAAATCAGGTTATCTCCTTTGCAGCTAGTCACATTAAACCTTCAATTACGCAAGATATTAAAATAATTTCAATATCTTGTGCAATATTATACCATGCTCCCATGTAAAAGCAGATTGGTTTTCATTGTAACCAGTTTTGTGATGAAAGATGGCTATATTAATATTTCATGTGCAACCATCATGTCACGAAGCCAATCCACATATTTGGAAAGGTTTATGATGAATATGATGATGTTGAATCTTCTTATCATCGATCCCCTCTTCAGAGGGTTGCATCAGGAAGTGCATCCAGCGTAAAAACTTGCCACTATGTTTCTTTGTATGGATTTTGTACCATTTCGATTCCAATAAGAGTCAAACGTGGTATATAATCCATGTCGTCGACCCCAGATAGCTGGGATAAGGCATATGATGATAATGATAATAATAATGATAATTAAAATCATTTCAATAGAGATGTAAAGAGCTCATAGATGGTTCGTAAATCAAGACTTGTCCAGGTAGAGGAAAACCCATAAGGCTAAGTAAGTTCCCCGAAGATGGAGACAGAAGCACTTCCAGCCCTACAATGAGACAGGGTAAGTCAGAATACTTAACAACCTACATGGTTAAACACAAAAACTAAATCTAAGAATTCAGTAACAGTATGTTTATGCAACCACAACGGGAAGTGCATTCCCTCATGTACAACAAGGATCTGCAATTCATGAAATGCCAAATAGCCGTGAGTTTCTAATCTCAGAATCATATTTCGCACAGTGTGTAACAGTGCACTATTATATTCCAACAGATATTAATCTATATAAAAAGCCAATTTAAAAATGCGGCATTTGATTTAAGAAACAACAAGCGACTGCCAAAAGATGAGGATATAACAAAAATTTCTCCCGTTCGTTCTGATTATGAAGCACCAACGAGGCAAACAACATTTACTAGCCCTACTTTGAGTAAAACCATTTACCACCCTACCTTTTATCAGATATCCAGTAAAAATGTAGCATGTAAAGAAGTACTCTACATCACCTGCGTCAGTATATCCCCTTCAGCAACCTTGGAGTTTAGCTCTAATATCTCCCAGTCATCCTCGGTAATAGACTCTAAAATAACCCGTTCAGCTTTGGACAAATTGGCAGCAGCCTTCACTTGCACGAAAGTATGATCTGATAGTGATATGCTTGCTGCTAGCTGTTGGGAAATCTGCATACACAAGGAAGAAATTTATGAAAAAATGGAACATATGAATGAACAGCTCCATCGGAATCCTCAAGAAGCGAATATCCAAGATCGTTAAGAACATACATTCTAACAAATGTAAAAGAAACGGATTCAATCTTTTTAATTCCCATTTCTCAGCCAATTTATTTGATGATAGCATTGATTAAAACGAAAAAAAGAGCACAGATGGAATAAGAGAAATTCCAATAGAGAATTGCTGGCCATATCATACTCCATCCATCCAATGAAACTTATCCGTACAAAAAACATAATTTTTTGGATTATCTTTCGTGTTTTTTTGCCTTGAAGTAGCAAACACAGCCATGCAATGTTGGAGACGTATTTTTCCACATCCAGACGAGCTTCATTGGACAGCGGGAGTAGTACTTATCACATCATATCTTATTCTGATAGAAGAAAGTAGAAAAGTCATGAATGTCATGGTACTAAAAGCTGAAACTTAATTATTGAATTAATTCTCCAGTTCTAATTCATATGGAGGGGCAGAAGCACGAATCAATTAACTTAATATCTGAATTCTTGTCACCGTAGTTTAGCACATGCACGCATGCAGGAGCTCTAAATGAGTCAATTTCAGTTTCTTTCAGTTTAAAAATTCTATTTCCAATTAGTCAGGCAATTCAAAGACATGGAAATAAGAACTACGAGAAGTGGCGGAAAAGAGGCAATCTGGAAATTAGAAGTTGGTACCTCGGTGGCGCGAGGGAAGGAGGTAGAAGCGGAGCCAGACCAGGCGACATGCCAGTGGTGGCCAGAGCGGGAGGAGAGCTCGAGGGCGAGGACGGGGGGGCAAGGAGCCGCCGTTGGTGATGAGAAGGGTGTCGATGAAGGAGACGGGGAGGGAGACGAAGCAGTTCTCGATCCCTCCCACCGCTCTCACCTCCAACTCCATACCTTCTTCCTCCTCGCCTTTCCGCCCGATGCTCCCTCCGGCGAAAGCGAAGACGACCTCCGACGGCTCCGGAGAGAAATGTGCAGCAGCTGGGCACTAAGCACAGTTGCACCAGCGGAACGATGATTGGTTTAATTGGTATGTAAAATAGAAGACTTAATATTAACTTATAAGAAAAGCAACAACCGGATCCGTGGCGCAATGGTAGCGCGTCTGACTCCAGATCAGAAGGTTGCGTGTTCGATTCACGTCGGGTTCAATCCCCCTGAACTATGGATCTTTTTATTATATATGCATAAGAAAGTAATTTTCGGCATCAAAATATTAATCTGTTCACTTTTAATAATATATATACAGCTTTCTTTAATAGATAGCGGATGATTTTAAGAAAGCTGTATTTATTAAAAGTGAGTGGAAGACATTTGAAGAAAACTTTAAAAAAGAAAGACATTGGCTAATAAATTAATTATGCTTCTCTCATGTTAATTTAAAAGGAAACTATCTACTCCTCGTTATTTAATTTAATTCTTTTAGTGTGTTTATGCATATCAAAGCTTCTATCTAAATTACCATTAATTTAAATAAATGTTTAGTACTGTCTATATTTTTATTGAGAAATAAAGTTAACCAAAATTGCCTTTATCTTCTTATTTTTTGTTGGAAGGTTGGAAGGGATATGTATAAATGATGTAAGGAGACCTAAGAAAACTTAGATGGAATTTATAAAAAAGGATATAGATATACTACATCTTATGAAAAAGTTTGCAAGTTCGCTCAAATTTAATGAAATGTGTTGAAAATATATATGTAATCAGTAGGGATAGTACTTTACCTGACTGTGTTGAATTATTTTGCAATTGAACCTGAAATTGTATATCGAAATCATCCGAGGGACAGTGATTTGGCACTACTGACTTCGAAACAGATATTGTCACGCTCTTTGTACACAAGCTTTCTCCGGCAATCTGTCCCCAAGATAAAACGGACCGGTCGACGAGCGATGCATTCCAACAAGTTTAACCTGAACTCAAAGATGAAGAATATTGTTGCCATTGAGAGAATAATTAGAGAAGACGAATGAGATTTTACGAAACGAACGGAATTATGTCTCTCTTATTTTTTAAGGCAGTCATTTATATAAATCAGTATCCAACGGACTCCTTTCACCAAAAGAAACGAACGTGCACCATTTCACAAAGGGGGATAAATTGACACCTTTCACAAAATAAAATAAAACGGGGTTAACAGTCCATTGTCCACCCAATTACCCGTCTCACCGTTAGATTATAATCAACGGCTCCTAAGCTCCAAAATAATTGGCCGTTTGATCAAAATCAAAGGCTTTAGGTGAGAAGTGCTAAGTGCTAAATGCACCACTAAAGTGCCATAATGCACCCATACGAATGTATATACCTTCATTTGGAGAGAGTGCCCACATCAATAATATATACTAAGAGAAATAAACCTTCCTCATATATACCCTATCACACCCATGTATCTTTTATATGTGGGACTCTTTTCATTTCCTTCCAAACTTAGTAAAAATACAAAATTTAATTAAAATAAAATTCCCTCCAATCCTATTTCAATAAAATAATTAATGTGGGCATAAAATGGGGATTATATTAGTGGGCTTACACCACTAAATTAATTTGGGCTCATCCACCCAAACCCAAAACCCAACAACATTGTCACGCCCCAAATTTCCAAGACCCGATTTACGCGGAAGCGCCAATCCAATGACGGTTATAGGGTAGGAAACCTGGGACTGACCGAATACTCGAGACTTCAATTGTCCCATTAAAATATCATGGGACTTGCAGGATCCATATGACTTAAACAATATTTACTTACAAAAATATAGAATACTAATTAACTATTACAATATCTGAAATTGTCTTATCAACCACACAAATCAAAACGGCACGCAGGCCGAAGTTCAAACACCAAAATATAACAGAAACATAAAGAAACGAGTCTTCAAAGCTCCGACATCAGTCCACGTCGCTGGATGCTATCACTTCTGCTCCACCTTAATTCCTGCATCAGAGGATGCATGAGTATTCCATAGGAAATACCCAGTAGGATACAGAAAACCCACACCGGAATAATAAGAGAAGACTCCAAATAGGTATAGTTTAACAGACTCAGGTTCAATAAAGACTGAGTTTACTTACCTGAAACCAACTGCCATCCGAGACACATCAAGGTCAAGGGAAAATAACTCAAAGACTCCAAACTTTCATGGAGGTAAGATAGAAAAATAAGCTTCGGAAATCCAAAGTGTCATAGTACAATTTCTGCTCTCAAATCTGTCAACAATACCAGAACATCCTAGGGGTTATTCAGAGGAACCTGGCCATGCGTCTAGGGATGCTGGCCCCATCGGTGCTTACGGGCACAATGGGCGGAGATTGCAGACCTTCCGTAATGTCATACAATCTAAGCGCATGCGGTTGCCGTCATCGGCTGAACTACAGAGGTTCATCAAATCTGAGATCTCGCAAGATCTAGCAATGGCTCGTGAGCATACTATGATTCCGACTAAGAGCTCTAAATGCTACTTAGCGGAGAAACAATTCTTGGAAATATTTGGCCTTATCGGCAAAAGGCTTAGAACAAGACTTTCTAAATTTCGACTCTTCATAGGAGTGAAAAGCAAACATCGGACACAATCCGAATCGACTTACTAAGGAGTGTTGATATCTTAAATGAATAAGTCTAGAAACTCAAATGAGACTCGACTATAATGACTAACACCACAAGGTTTTCCAAAAGTTCATGTCTGCCATCTTCATAGTCGTACCTAAGTCCTAACCCTAGAATTGATAATCCCCGACTCGGAATAATTCGGATGATGTGTCTCAGATAGACCACGTTAGAGACATCAAATAATATTCAAGCTTTGAATACTCTTGAGTCATGAATGGACCAAAAGAAGAACAAAAAGACAATTATTATGAAACACCACGTTTAGCTCTAAGTCCCTTAATATTCTTTAGGGTTACTGTTCTCAGTACTATATAACTCATATTATACTTGATTAAGGTCTTAAATATCAACTTAACTCAAGCCTCTTAAGTTTATTAAGATTTTAAGTCTTATATATTCAGAAACAGTGTTCTGTCCAAAACAGAACAGCTCACTATATCTGGTTACCACGTTCTGTAAAAATTGATTCAATCTATGAAATTTTTATCTTGAATAGCCTCAGATGTCTATTTTTCAGATTGATAAACAACTTAATTTTCTGATTACTGTATAATTAGTTATCATTTTTCGAATGAGGTCTGTCTGCGCAGGATTACTCCTGGCCGAGACCAATTATCTTATGTCATACTTAATTTACTAATGTATAAACTTTAGCAACTCCTTATTAGTATTTTCTGACATTAATATAATATTACTTAAGATTTTTACAGAGCCCTATTGGTTCTGAAATCTCAGTTTTTAATTTAATCCGATTTCTTAGTCATTTCCATAACTCATTATGCAAGTGATACTAACATATAATTCCGGACAACTTTAGGACTCATGACTCACTGACATTAAGTCGAACTACAACTGAAATCTCAGAGAAACTCATAAAGAATGATCTCTTATTCATCATAAGGTATACATTATTCGATTATCTATTTAATTGATGTTATACTAATAGCAATAGATATAACAATACTCTTAAGATGCATGAAATATCGGACAAGGAAACGCACCAAAGTGCTCTAATATGACACAAAGATCCAATCTTTATTCAAGAAAGAACATGAATACATGAATAGTCATCAACGATAGAATGTGAGCACGATCTAGAAGTCCATAAACAAAACCAACTTTCGTTGGGCAGCACATATAGAAGTGATTGAGATGAAACACAAACACTATCGAAATCAAGAAATCATGTGGGGATATCAATCAGGGTTCGGCATAGAGAAATCAAAGTATACGATTACACGGTTTCAAAGCATCAACATTCATTTCATGCAATCAACAATATCAATATCAAAGAAGAAAATAGTGGGAAAAGACATCCTACTTGGTTGAAGATACCGAATTCTTCCCGAGCACTCTTGACTCCAATAATGTCGCACCACCACCTCGCCGGTTGACCTCGCTTGGACCACCACGAACACCACCTGAGATGGACTGCCGTCGGTCGGAAAAGGAAGAGGGAGAGGTCGAGCTATGAGGTGCACATTTGATGGCTATGGCACTCAAGCAAAAACCGCCCCACTAGAGCCCTATTTATAGACCTTTTGGACAAATCTCCACCATTGATCTTCCCTCCAAATCAAGGGCTAAGATTACACCAGAAAAATCCAGAATTTCACTTTCCAAAATGCCTCTTCGGTTTACTACTAATGAGTTAATGGAGTCAATTGCATTAGTGAATAACTCCCAACTAACCCATAAAGGCTCACTCGATCCATTCTCCTAATAAGTGGTTTAGAGTTTCACAACATCTACCACCTATCCATCTTGATTACCAAATACTAATATCTTATGATAATTCCCAAATCAAATTGATTTCTAAAAAGGGTAATCCATTAATTACAATTAATGAAATTTCAAACAAAAAGGGTCCCCACCACATGGCGCCCAAGGGTGTCCACGTCACCCATAAGGTGGCGCACCACTACAGGGTCCACGTGGCCCTCTAATGGTTCTCTCGCGTCTTAGATCACAGTTTTCCGATGAACGGTTAAGATGGCTTATAAGCATGATGTGCAGTTCCATCGTGCACGAGTTTTACACCTGGTAGCACGTCCATTAGGCTCCGCCACACGTATACTCGCTCGCGTGACTAGCCCTAGCCCTGACACTCATGTGGCCCTGGCGTCAGGTGTATTCAACCCCTGGCGTCAGACGGGTTACAGCGCCAGGCCTAGTCCTCGCGCTCGGTAAAACCTGCCCAATCTGGTTAAACAATCTCATTGATCAACAAACAATCAAGACGGATACGAAAACCTTTCTATTTTAGACCAGATTCCTAAAATAGCAGTTTTCGTAGACATACCGATTTTTCGGGCACTACTAAAGTGCCATAATGCACCCATACGAATGTATATACCTTCATTTGGGGAGAGTGCCCACATCAATAATATATACTAAGAGAAATAAACCTTCCTCATATATACCCTATCACACCCATGTATCTTTTATATGTGGGACTCTTTTTATTTCCTTCCAAACTTAGGAAAAATACAAAATTTAATTAAAATAAAATTCCCTCCAATCCTATTTCAATAAAATAATTAATGTGGGCATAAAATGGGGATTATATTAGTGGGCTTACACCACTAAATTAATTTGGGCTCATCTACCCAAACCCAAAACCCAACAACATAGATTTACAAAATATCTTATGAAGCTAGCTCAAAACAAGCTGGAATTGAAGCGTAAGATCCATGTCGTCGACATCAAACTATTTGGAAAAGGTGTTACTTTATTAGGATTACGGCTTTTCTATGGCATGAGCTTTCCTATGTCTATACCATATATAACTTTAGAAAATTGAAAGGAAATATAGAGGAAGATGAAAAAATGTTTGTATATACTAAAGTGGGAAGCTTTAACCACAAGTTTTAGTGTTTGAACCCATTTGAATCTACAAAAATGGTACAGGAGAAATCCATTACCAAATCCATTTTCAATAGAACAAGACGCAAAGTCCCATTTTCATAAATTGCAATAAGCTAACTAAAAATAGAACAAATATAAACTATTTGTATTATTCAAGCATAGCTCTCCTACCTAAAGGGTTGGCATACAATAAAGCAAGATACTAAAAATTATTGCCGGTATTGTTTTTCACAATTGAATACGTAAGGGTTGTTTTACATCACCAATGTAGGTAGGGGATGAAACAAAGAAGGGGAATTTATATAATAAATCGTAAAAAAAAAATTATGAAAATGACACACTGTAGCAAATATTTATAAAATAGGGTATCTGACAAGCCACGCAGGCGCCCACGTGGCGCGGGCACTTGCGTGGTTTTTTTTTAAAACCAAACCAAAAGGCATCGGTTCAACCGACGCCCATTTTAAATAGGCAGTCACTTCAACGATACATATCTCTCTCATTTCTAACCCATTTTCACTCTTTTTTTTTCATTCTTTCTTATTTTTAGTGCTCTTTTTAGTCATTATGATATCACAAAGATGTTGAGCCATCACATACTATTTATCGTAGTTTTTGTAGTATTTTTTTCGATAAATAGTATGCGATGGATCAACATCTTTGCGATATCATTATGATCAGAAAGACCACTAAAAATAAGGAAGAATGAAAAAAAAATGGGTGAAAATGGATGAAGAATGAGAGAGATATGCATCATTGAAATTTGTCCCACTAAAATAAATCTGTCCCATTTTAAAGGGGTGATAACTTCAATGATGCATATCTCTCTCATCCTTTATCCATTTTCGCCCATTTTTTTTCATTCTTCCTTATTTTTAGTGGTCTTTCTGGTCATAATGATATCGCAAAGATGTTGATCCATTGCATGCTATTTATCGAAAAAAATACTACAAAAACTACGATAAATGGTATGTGATGGCTCAACATCTTTGTGATATTATAATGACTAGAAAGAGCACTAAAAATAAGGAAGAATAAAAAAAAAGAATGAAAATGGGTTAGAAATGAGAGAGATATGTACCGTTGAAGTGACTGTCTATTTAAAATAGGACGGAAAATCATAAGGCAGCGGTTGAACTGATGCCTCTGCTGCCTTTCTCTTTTAAACCGACGCCTTTTGGTTTAGTTTTGAAAAAAAAAGCCACGCAAGTGTCCGCATTGTCAGATACCCTATTTTGCAAATATTACTACAGTGTGTCATTTTCATAATTTTTTTTTACGATTTATTATATAAATTCCCCAACAAAGAACTTCATATATAAAAAAGGAACAAAGAAGAAGATGAAAGGAAATATTTTGAAGATTAACTCATACTCCTTCTACACCGATATTAATTGTGCACATCTGAGAAAATGTGATATACAAGGAAGTCGATTTCTTATTTTTTTTTCTATACCCTATCCTCTTTATGAAGAATACATGTGTACAGCTTGTGTGTAGTGGAAAACCCACAAAAGTTCCATAAAAACTTATGGAAAATGATATTTGTACACTTTTCCTACACACTGCGATACAAGTGATGTAGGGCTATCACTGTCCAAACCTTTAACCTTTAAAGAAAGAAAAGAGAAGGCACAAAAAAAAAAGTTGCGGTGAGCGTGGATCGAACACGAGACGTTCAAATCTTCAGAGTTCTCTGTTTTCAAACACAACACCCTCCCTCTTCTTCTTCAGTTCAGATACATCGAGCCGAATCTCCCTGTCCATAATCGCACTGATTTTCCCAAACAAAAATGGCGGCGAATTCGTCCAAGGCGGCGGGCGGTGGTTCCTTCACCCTGACTCCGCACAAGGTCTCCGTCTGCGTCCTCGTCGGCATCTACGCCCCGCCCTCCCAGTCCTCCGTCCCCTTCCCCTTCTCCTCCGTCTCCCAGCACAATCGCCTCGCCCTCTTCCTTCTTTCCATCACCAAGGTTTGTGGAGCGAGATTTACATAGCTACTGCTCTAAAATGTAGCTGCATCTGCTATTTGGTTTATGACTGTTTCGGTGGATGTGTTTGTTTAAGGGGAGGTGGAGATTGCCAAGCTGTAATTGGTTAAGACAACCTCCTCTTCCTAATTTTCCACCTGGCATTCTTCATTAGCATCCTAAAATATTGGTGTTTTGTTTTGTTTGGTATAGAATATTGATTTGATTAGTGCCGTTGATCGAAATTGAGGTTACTATCCTGGAATGCGAACTCTAGGCATGATTATGCAAATGGGGGGGCTTGATTCCATTATCATATGGCCTGCTAGATACTTCTACTGTCTCCTCTGCTGTCTTCACAAAGGTTTATGCAGCAAGTTTTACAGAAGCTGCTGTTTTCTCCAGAGTTGAAATCAACTGTTTAGAATGTAGCTGCATCTTCTATTACTAGTTTATAAAGATATTTGTGGTTTTTATATATTGAGGGGAGGCGGAGATTGCCAAGCTGAAATTGGTTAAGGCGACCTCCTTTTCCTCGGCTACCATTCTCCATTAGCCTCCTAAAATATTGGGTTTTTTCGTTTGATATACACTATTTTTTTGACTACTGTCTTTGAGCGAAACTGCGATTATTATACTGGAATGCAAACTTTAGACATGACCATGCGGATGGGTGCCTGATTCCATCATCCTGCTGCATACCAGATGGTTTTATGTTTCCGTTGCTTATGGTTTTTTTTTTTAATTTTGTGTAATTGACGATTCCTTTTTTCCAGTCATTTGAAGACGTTCTGGAACCAGCACTAGATGAGCTTATAAGTCAACTGGCAGCAGTGGATGCTCTACTTTCTGATTGGTTGGCACAGCACTTAACCACTCAGCTACATTCTCTAGCTTCACCAGATGATTTGTTTAATTTCTTCAGTCGTCTACGAAGTGAGTATATTTGTTTGGATCATGTTTATCATAATTGCAGGACAAAGTTATCACCTTTATACCTATATACGATTTATGATATGATAAGTTGAACTTATCTTCTAATCAGGCATGCTTGCATCCTCTGAACTTGGTAATTTTGAAGAAGACCAAATCTGTTTGGATCCGACCAGTCACTTGGGAATGTTTTTACGACGTTGCATTCTGGCTTATAACGTGTTGTCCTTTGAGGTATGGCTCTCTTTAGGGTGTCTTCCTTCTTTACAGATGTATGAAATGACAAGAGTGTCCAAAAGTTACTGCCGTTGTTAATTGTTTTATCTTGATTCCACGCCTTCTATAGGGGTACCTTTTTTGTCATTTGTAAAGATCAGAGTAGTCAGCAGATCAATTTCTACCATCACCTATCTATTACGAATTTGTTATAGGAAGAGTGTAATGCCCATTGAGATTAGTATCTTAATATGTTCAGAGGTTTAGCATCATAAATCTCAACCAGTAACAGACACATATTAACTAACATTCCTTTTTTAAAAATAAATATAGAGGTTCCTATGATCGATAATTATCTAGGCAGTCCAACCTATTTATTTTACTTTTTCAATTATCTGTTTCTGAAATGTAGATGAAATCCCAACAGAAGTAAAAAGTATTATTGAAACACATGGGAAAAAGATTTTGCGTGCAAATATTTTATTCCAAAAGCATGATCTCAGTGGGCTATAAACTTCGTGTACATATCATAAATGTTCATTTTCAAGTGAAGCATTGATATGACGTGTTTCATCTCATATGCAATCTTTTCAGGGAATGTGTCATCTTTTGACCAGTATTAGGATATACTGCAAAGCAAATGATTTTGCATATGAAATGCCTGATGATGATGACTTTGATGATGAGATGGAAACAATGGAATCTGATGATGACGTGGATCTAGATAATTATAGTTTTCAGAAAAATATGCACACCTTTGAGGATAAATCATGTATAAGAGAACGTTCTACATTTCATATTCAGACTCCTAGTCCACTGTCTAGGATCGTTCAAGGTACATTTGCATATTTTTCCCTTAAGCAATCATTCATAACACTTATATGGTTTTAACCATTTTAATCATGTTTTGCATTAAGTCCACAATCGTACGCTGAAGTATTATGTATAAGTTTCAATTGGATATCAGATTTGTGACCTACAATTATAACTCAGTAAAGAAATAAGTACCATGATCCTGAGCAGAAGTGGATTTGTACACATGGGTCTGGTAGTAGAATAAGATATTGAGAATCCTGCCACAAGACCTCCGGTTTAGTCAGTTACCTATATGCTTGATTATAGGCTATCTTCCTTTCAATACTGATGAAAAGTTCATGAAGGGTCTTATTCATTTTATCTGAATCTTGAGTTTTATTAGTCTTACAGTTTAAGTTAGTTCATTCCCTAATAGCTGAAGCTTTTAGGAGAAGTGGTTAATTAACAGGGCATCAGAGCCCAGATTGTGGGATCAAAGCTCAGGTTCTGTGTTGCTGCATACCCCTTCGTGCTCACTATTGGTGAAATGGAAAAATTATTGCACAAGTCCATTTATACTTTGAACCACATCTTGACACATATTCTTCTGTTTGTTATCTTTATAGCAATTACCATCTGTTGTTCCCTTAACCTTTTGGCATTTTGTAATTCTTATTTGACATTTAACCGAGCAGACACTCTGGTATCAGTGGTTGCTGAAATCATTGTCTTTCCAGCTACTTGTAATGAGTTTGTGCCCATGTTTCTCATGCATTGTTTGGCGTTTCTTAATGGCCCTGCTCTTATTGAGAAGCTAGATTTTTTTTAATCTTTTTCTGATGTTCAAAGTGACGTGCAGATGTCCAGCTTTTTGGTGATTCTAAGCGCAATCACCACAATGATATCCCACAAAGTAATGAATTCTCAGGCCCTCTAAATGGTTCACAAAATGGTGATGATCACCAGAGCCAGTTGTTTATTCGGTCAAACTGGCAAGTACAAGGTTACTTAAAGGACCAGGCTGATCTGATTGAGCAGTAAGGACTTTTGTTTTTTTCTTCTTTTGGCTCTAGAGGAGGAAGGACTTTTTCTTACAATCACACTATTAGGAACAATATTTTTAGAATGCATTTAACCCTTTTCTTTCCTCTTTTAGCCATGGAAGCTCGCTACCCTCCAACCCATTTGAAGCTATTCGCACACAGCTACAAAAGCTGGCCCCGGAACTACACTTTGTATGTTGCACATGTTAGATGTTGGAAATGGCTGTTCCATTCTCTTTATGTTTTTTGGTTACAAGTCAAAACCCATGATCAATTCTTATTGTTTGGAATCCATTAGGTTCACTACTTGAATTATTTAAGTAGCCTTCACCATGAGGATTACCTTGCTGCATTAGAAAATCTTCATTGCTACTTTGATTACAGGTATATGTTCATCTATATCCATTCCTCATGCTTCTTGCTTGTTATGCTGGCATGCGTGGTTAATATAGTTAAAAAAAATTCCTTCTTATTCAGGTCTTATATGATTCCCTTGTCTGTTTTGAGAGAAAAGTGACCTTCACTGGAAGAGTGTTTTCTTTTTGCTTTCTGGATAAAAAACCTTTGAGGAATCAATGCAATTTCTTTGGCATACCTTCACTGGAAAAGACTTTATTCTTTCCATGAGATTCTTCAATACTCATATGGGAGGGGACAAGGGTTGGTGTTGTGAATCAAGTACATGGAAGCTACAACTCTCTTTGTTTTACTAATTTCTTCTACGGTTTTATTTGGTAATGATATAGACAAGAAAAATTTAACCAGTATATAATTATAGGTAAATTTTGTGTGCCTTTCCGTGCACCATTAGCGTCATAAATCTCTTATCCAACTTGAGTTTTATGCAAATATACATGCTTATATTCCTTTTTTTTGCAATGCGAAAAGGAATTAGCTTACTTGATGATTGTTACCTGTTTTTGCTCTCATAAATACTTATGTCTGCTTATGTCTGTGACTCAGTTTCTGAATAGCTAGTTTGCTAGTTGCTTATAGTCTATGTGTCATACAGTTTGTGAGTTCTTCTCTCCCTAGTTTGTCGATAACTAGATTGCTAATTGCTCAAAATTTCTGTCATACAATACATAATTACTCTTTCTTAGCAAATGATGAAATCATTTGAGAAAATTATCCTGAGATTAACAATACTAAACCCATGTGCTTTACTCATGAAGTGCAGGGATGGATGGAATTGATGCTGTTTCATCTTCCTCTCCTTCCTATTATCCAATTGGGAGGTATGAAACAGCCTTGCTATGCTTAGGAATCCTTCATTCCCACTTTGGACATTCAAAGCAAGCTTTAGAGGTCTGTTACATAGGAGAATTATTCTTGGTTTCTATATTCGACTAGTAATCTCCATTCTTCGTGGTTTTCGTTTTCAGATTATAATTTGCTTTTTCAGATCTCTTATTTCATGTTTATGTACAGGCCTTAACTGAAGCAGTTCAGATCTCTCAACAGGTAATCTAATTCTTTCTAGAAGCTTTGGCAGCATAGGTACTTATATTTCTATCTGCATGTAGAATATATGACATTCTGTTCCTCTCTGCATGTAATGCTGTTAGTTCAGCTGCATGAACAGCATGATCTTATTTTAGTATTAAATTATATTTCTCTTTCATGGTTCACCGCTGATGTGCATGTTGCCCATCTGGCAGAATAGTGATGATACTTGTCTAGCATACACCTTGGCAGCTATGTGCAACTTATTGTCTGAAGTAAGCATTTCAAATGCTACGAATTTAATGGGGTCTACTTATTCACCTGGATCCTGTACCAGTTTGGGCACTTCATTATCAGCACAGCAAGAATTACTTGTGCTGTTGAAAAGGTCCTTGAAAAGAGCAGAGAGTTTAAAGCTCACTCGGTTGGTGGCCTTCAACCGCCTTGCATTGGCAAAGTTTGATCTTAAGGTATACAGGCCCTCTTATTGGTTGCGATTTCTATTTGGCAGCTGATAATATTCCCCAAGAAGCGGTATTATGCCAGGGCTTTACCTTAGAGTATCTTGGTTTTCAGCATGTGAGAAGACCATTAGTCTCTTTTGGACCCAAAGCTCCTATAAAGCATAGAACGAATCCAGTCAGTGTGTGCAAGGTATGAGTTTACAATAGTAGGAAGTACTGCCATATTCATCCTTTTTTAGGACAAAAGGCCATAACGTGTATTTGCAAATGTTACAACAGGAACTTAGACTGAGTTCATATTTGCTCAGTGAATTCGGGTCGGATGGGGCTTCACAAACACTTGATGGTTCCTTTAGCACTGCATGGCTAAAAAATTTACAAAGAGCTAGTACGTCGACACTAATGTTGCACGAAAATGTATCTGGAAATGATTATGACTCATTTTGCTTTGGTGCACAACCAAACCCTGTTCCAGCTGCTGTGTTGCAGTTGGCTGGTTCATCTTATTTACTCAGAGCTACGTCATGGGAATTTTATGGCAGGTACATGTCTCTTTCGTCAAGGGTCATTTTTCAGTTCGAGAACAACATTAGCAACCATAAGTGTTAATATTTTATCGTGTAATACTACAGCGATAAGAAATTGGATATGGCTTAACCACCTTTAATATCTAGTGGCTTACCTCCATTGTCATATTGATAAATTGAAAAGATAAAGGAAGATGTCCATTATGTTCTGACTCATAACTACTCTTGGATCTGTAATCTTATTATAGATACGTTTAAAAGTTTTCTTTCATATACTTTGTGTTCCAGTGCTTCACTCGTTCGTTTAAATACATTGATCTATGCAACCTGCTTCGCTGATGCTGGAAGGTATGAGGGTACATAGGAATAGTTGTGCACTAAATCTTTTTTTTTCCCCAAAAATAACCGATCTGCCACATCTAAGTACTGCTCCATCATATCAATTATTTTTTTGTCAGTTCATCTGATCTTTCCCTGGCATATGTCAAGCTTATCCAACATCTTGCCACATTCAAAGGATATAAAGGTAGGCTGAATGCTTGACACCTCTGGCATGCTGAGCTTCTTTTCATGTCTTATCATATATCTTGATGTGAGATAAAGTCGTTATTTGATGGTCGATTAAAATTCTCATTTCATTATCTTTCAAGATATGTAATTAATTATTACTGTCACAAACCCATCTTGTAGGTGGTACATGTATTATTTTCCCTTAATTGTTCATAAATTTGAAGCTCCCAAAAATAGATAAACCGCACATAGTAAAGAGCAATTATTGAATGCTGTGGTTTTTAGTAGATGTATAAATTGTTACAAAAGAATAATTCTACTCCCTCAATTTTCAGTTGAGCTAGTATTTCGCTTTACATTGAGGGATCGTCAGCATAAAGCTTAGGATTGATGTGGCTTGAATGCAGCTACAATATATGCCAAACTAATGCGTTGTCATATTGCGTACTGATTTTGTATTTGGTTACTTCTTGACAATTTGTCCTCCTATGCTTTGTTTTTCCAGTGTGTTACATAGTGATGTTTACTTTTTGCAGAAGCTTTTTCTGCCCTGAAATTGGCCGAAGAGAAGTTTGTATCCGTCTCAAGATCACCAATCCAGCTGCTAAAGCTTCAGTTACTCCATGACTGTGCTTTGCATAGGTATGATGCATTAACACTTGTTGAATTTCTTTAGCTATGTATAGTGTTTTTCGGGACCCTGTCAATAAATTTGAATTATGCTAAATTCCTGATCCAGAGGACATTTGAAAGTGGCAAAAAGATTATGTGGCGAGCTTGGATTATTGGCCTCCTCTGCAAGTGGAGTTGACATGGAGCTTAAAATTGAATCTAGCCTTCGCCATGCTCGAACTCTTCTCGCAGCCAAGCAATATAGTCAGGTTCTCCCCTGCCTTCAAATTCTGCTAGAGAGTACCACATGTAAATGTTATAGAAAAGCTTTTCTAACAAAGGGCTCTGTTGTATAAACACACACACACACACACACAAAGGGCTCTGTACATATGTGGTTCGGTTCTATTTTCATGCAAAATGCCTGGCTCTTTGACTTAAGATTTGAGTTTTAAATCCATTCTTTGATTCAATATAAATGAACAACTTGCTATAAAAGATATTTGAGTTTTAACCGGGTTAATGGTTTAAGAAATTGAGCTTTTGTGTAGGCTGCAGATGTGGCACACTCTCTCTTCTCAACATGCTACAAATATAATATGCAAATTGAAAGAACGACAGCCTTGCTCTTGCTGGCAGAGATATATATGGTATGCAGCAACAAGTATATTTTTAATGTCCGTAAAACATGAATTAATTTACAATCTTATTGTACTATTGTTAATGTATCACTTCTATTATTGTTATTGCTCATGTTTTGCGAAGAAATCAGGAAATCCAGTTTTGGCACTGCCTTACGCATCAGCAAGTCTGCATTTCTGCAAATCCTTTAATTTGGATCTACTTGAAGCATCAGTTACTCTGATGCTTTCTGAACTGTGGGTTTCGTTTGGGTCTAAGCATGCAAAGCGGGCATTAGGCCTTATATATCAAAAGCTGGCAATGATTCTTGGGCATGGTGGACTGGAGCTACAGGCTCGAGCCAATATATCAGTTGCAAAATGCTATCTATTAGATTCTACCTTCTCAGGTTCGTGAATGCTGCTTCTGATGTCTTAACTAATGTTTTCAACCCATGTGAGAAATACAAATAATGTTTACAGATTTAACATGGGTAGATGAGCGTCCTAGACCACTTTGAAATCTAAAATTTTTACAGAATTACTAATGAGTATGGTGACTTGTTTCTGTAATCAGTATGATCTTCTTATCTAACTTATAAACTTCAAAAGCTTGTTGAATGGGGCTCAATAGCAATGATTTCCGCGTTCAGTTTTTGTTTAACTGCTGAGTATTCATATTGGAAAGAGTGTGTTTGAAGAAAATGAAGATGCTTCTATATGCTACTTGCATATACTATTTTGATTCATATATTCTGCTTTTAACGATAGTTGCAGTTTCTTATGCGTTTTTTCTTTTTTTCTGCTTATCTACTTCAGTTTCTGAAGATCCAGACATGGTTCTCGAACCCCTGAAGCAGGCGGCAGATAGTCTGCAAGTTTTAGAGGTACGATTTAAAGTCTTGCTGTCTTTTTGGAATTATAGGTATACATGTGGACGTTTGATGCTAATTAGTCATTGATCATATGTTGTGTGGGCAGTATCATGAGCTGGCTGCAGAGGCATTCTACTTGATGGCTATGGTCTTCGACAAGCTTGGCCGCCTAGAAGAGAGGGAAGAAGCGGCTGAGTGTTTTAAAAAGCACATAAATGCCCTCCAGAAACCAGAAGATATAGTGGACCCTTTCAATTACGGGACAGAGGAAGATGACTCCATGCTAGAATGCAGAACCACGAATACAATGAGCAGATGACGCCTTTGGTTCATTGTTTGAGGTTCATGGCTCTTACTGCTTGAGCACCACTAGTACTAAGGCAGCCTTATTTGGAAGCATTTTATGTCCGCCTTGAGGACATCCCCCAGGATATCCTCCACCAGGTGATGATCAACGACACACACCTGTTCGCTGGAGCGCACAGAGAAAGTGTGTGCACCATTGATCCTCATGATCGAGGACTGCCATTAGTCCTGGCGGATGATAAATATTTCCACCGTACTTATATGTGGGTATTCAAAACCCCAAGTTCAGGAAGTTCAATGGAATTGAGAAAAAAAAAGAAGAAAAACGCTTTACCAAAATGAAAAAACAATTGAAAAATGTTCTCTAACTGACTTATTTCGTTACATGCGCTTAACACGTTCTTAAACAGTATGTTAGATCAAATACCAAAGTACAAAGTAAAAGAGCAAAGCAAGAGAGCGCAAACGCAAACTGAGAATTTGCCTAAAAAACAAATTACTTCTCATTGAACAAGATACAGCTACATCAATGAACAAAAACCATGAATGAATCCATCAATTCAAAAAAAATATTGTGCCTCTACATTTTTTTTGTGATGTTTTATCTCTTTTTGTCATATTTATTAGGAGTATATTATTTCTACCAGCAGTTCAATAGTCATTCAAAGCGAAGTGAAGGAATGTTAGACATCCATGCCTCTTTTCTCTATCTTCATATCCATGCAACCATGGAAAATCGTCTTGCCGATATATCGGTATCGGGCCTAAACCGATACATCGATACCCATCAATATCGTTTTTTAAAAAAATTCCAAATATTGCCGATATATCGGTTTATCGGTATTTTTTAAAATTTAAAAAATATTTTTTTTTAAAAAAATTTTTCCAAAAAATTTCAATTTTTTTTGAAAAATATCGCCGATATATCGGTATTTTTAATTTTTTTAATTTTTTTTTTTGAAAAAAAAAAACCTTTCTTGTTTGTTTTCTATCCTAATAGGCATATTTTGAAATTTATTCTTTGTTTAAACTAGTATAACTCATTTTAGAAGTTAGATTGTGAAAATATACGGTAAAAACTAGTTTTTGACTACCGATATTTTTTTACACAATATCTCCGATATATCTCCGATATTTCGTCTCTTTGGCCGACCGATATTTTACCGATATCCGATACGACATTCCATGCATGCAACTACTGTACCCACGTATAGAATGATACAAAGATGAGAATTAAGCAAGTAATTAGCATGTTCAAAATCTTAGAATAAAAATTGCAACAATAATAATAACAACAATAATTCAACATCAAACATTGGAATCTGGCATTGTTATTGTGGGGGCCTCAAGGGTCTTCTCGTACTCCTCAATGGACTTGAACAGCTCCGAGAAGTTCCCCTTCCCAAATCCTCCGCACCCGCCCTTCTGATAACTCCTCCCTTCCTCGTCCCTCATCATGCACCCCACCCTCTGTATTATCTCCAAAAATATCGTCGGCCTGCCATAAAATTTAATTTCATTTCATTTCACTCAAAATCTTTAAACTTCCATTGACCAGAATGACCATATTTATAGATTAATCAATAATGATAGATAGCTACCGGAGTATTATAATGCTAATCAAATAACGGAAGAGGATATACAAAAAGAAGAAGATAACAGTGATGACCTGTCCCCAACAGGTTTAGTGAAGATTTGGAGGAGGGTGCCTTGGTCGTCCCGGTCCACCAGGATCCCCAGCTCCTCGCACTCCCGAATCTCTGCTTCCGTCAGCACGTCCCCCGCCCTTCCCCTCAGGTTCCGGTAGTACGTCGGCGGCGGCGCCGGCATGAATTCGAATCCCCCGCACCCGGTCCGCCCCCGCATCGCCCGCAGCGTCCGGAAGATGTCATGGCTGGCCAGGGCCAGGTGCTGCAACCCGGCCCCCTCGTTGTGGTCCAGGTAGGTCTGGATCTGGCTCCGCCGCTTCCCCACTACCGGCTCGTTCAAGGGAAGGAGAACCGATTCCGAGTTGTTCGCCAGCACCACCGAGTTCAGCCCCGACTCGGCCGTTCCAACGTCTTCCGCCGTGAACTCAGCGAACTCGTGGAACCCCGTGAACCCCTTGATGTACTCCACCACCGGCGCCAGCTCCGCCACGTTTCCCACCGCGTGGTCCAGCCGCTGCAATCCGAAGTCCGCAGCATGGGAATCGGTCTCCGTCGCTTCGAACCCCGGGAGGAAATCATATCCCCCGCTGCGGAAGCTGACAAATCGGAGGACGACCTCGCCGTATAGGGAGACCTCGGCGATATGAGCGGCGCCGTCGGGGCCGAGAGGGGTCGGGGGATGGGCGGGCCGCGCGCCGTGGGCGACGCTGACGCTGAAAGCCTGGCCGGCATCGGCTACCTCGATGGCGACGGCGCGGACGGCGAGGCCGTGTGATGCGACGAAGCGGTGGAAGGTCGGGACGGAGAAGGAGGGGATAGCAGCCGATTGCGCAGCAGCGTCGGCGGTGGTGGAAGAGGGGGAGTAGGCGGCGGAGAAGAGGAAGCGGAGGTCGGAGGAGCGGAGGAGGTAGGAGGCATGGGACATGTTGCCGGTGGAGAGGTCGGACTTGGAGACGATGGGCATGCCGAGGCCGAAGGAGAAGCGGCGGGCGGCGTTGGTGGCGTCCGAGGTCCAGAACTCGACGTGGTGGAAGCGGTGGACGGGGAGGCGGTCGGAGCGGGGGTTGGCCCGGACGAAGTTCTTGAAGCCCACGAGCTTAAAGCCCGGTGCCGTGGAATGGGCCGGGCCGGTATGATCAGACCGCGCGTCGTCGTCCGCTGCAATCGCCATGGTTTTGGGCCTGAAATGCAGTGCTCGATGTGGGAATGGTCTGAATACTTGAGTGGTGGAAGGAAGGTAAGGGATGGAGACGAGGGAGGGAGAGCTGAGATGCATCAGGCGATGGTTGCGGAAGAAGACGAAAGGTGGGAGCTACTGACATGCCACGTGTGGCGGGAGATTTTGGATAGAGTCCGTGACTGAGCTTGGGCTCTGGCGTGTTCTTGCTAAAAAAAACTGCCTTTGTGCAGAGTTTTTTTGTCCTTCTGGAGATATCCACCGGGATGTCCTCCATATATAAGAGCCGTCGATCACCAAAATCGATGACGCACACGCTATATATGTGCACTCTAGCAAGCAGCTTACAAGCATCAATCCTGCTGTGCCTTTACAAGAGTTTCCGATCGATGAATGTGGTCTGCATTGCACTTTAGATTTCGACTGAAACCTAAAAGTGCAAACGTTGAATCGTTCAAGTATATATTTACTGAAAGTATTGGCGAATGAGCCCGGGTTTTTTCGAGCTATTTCATGTAACCTGGTTTTGCCACTTGATTTACCTATTTTACCCTCTTCAACACTAACCTTAAAATACCTTCTCGGTGGTTTTCATATTTTAAGTTTTACATTTCACAGAATCGTATCTTCTTCATTTCTACTCCATTTTTATCCATTTATTCTTCTTCTTTATTTTTAATATTTTTTTTTAATAATCATGATATCTTAATAATTTTGACATCTTATTGAAAAAATATCATAAAATCTATAATAAATAACATATAGTGGCTCAACATCTTTATGATATCACTATAAAAAGTGCATTAAAAATAAGGAAGAATGAAAAAAATTTTATGATAACACACCGTATCATGTAATCACTTATTAAAATAGGACAAATTTTAATGATTCATATCTCCTTCATTTCTAGTCCGTTTTTCCCCATTTTCTTATTCTTTTTTATTTTTAGAGCTCTTTTTTTATCATCATGATATCCTAATGATCTTGATTTCAAATCAAAAAAATATCACAAAATCTAAGATAAATAGCATGTGGTGGCTCAACATCTTTATGATATCATCATTACAAGAAAGAGCGTTAAAAATAATGACGAATGGAAAAAAATGAGCGAAAATGGATAAGAAATAAGTGAGATATGTACCGTTGAAGTTTGCCCCATAAAAAACGGATAAACTTTAAGGATTTATATCTCCTTTGTTTCTGGTCCGTTTTCGTTTATTTTTTTATTCTTCCTTAGTTTTAATGTTCTTTCTGATCATCATGATATCCTAATGATCTTGATATCATATCGAAAAAAATATCATAAAATCCACGATAAATAGCATGTGGTAGCTTAACATCTTTATGATATCATCATTATAAGAAAGAGCACTAAAAATATAGAAGAATGGACAAAAATGGATCAGAAATGAGCGATATTTGCATCGTTGAAGTTTGTCCTCGCCCATTTTTTTTCATTCTTCCTTATTTTTAGTGCTCTTTATTATAATGACGATATCATAAAGATATTGAGCTACCACATGCTATTTATCGTAGATTTTATGGTATTTTTTCGATAGGATATCAAGAGCACTAAAAATAATGAAAAATAAAAAAATGCACGAAAACAAACAAGAAATGAAGGAGATATGAATTATTAAAGTTTGTCCCATTTTAATGGATGATTATACGATATAGTGTGATATCATGTAATCGATTACATGATAGCGTAGGCAATCGTATGTTGGATTACACCATAGCCGAGTGCTATCGTGTAATCAAGCATTTTTGTTGGACAAACTTCAACGATGAATATCTTGTTTATTTTTTATTCATTTTTGTCTTTTTTTTCATTGTTCCTTATTTTTAGTATTTTTCTTATAATAATGATATTATAAAGATGCTGAACCACTACATGCTATTTATTGTTGATTTTATGTTGTTTTTTATAGGATATCAAAATCATTAAGATATCATGATGATGAAAAAAACACTAAAAATAAAGAAGAATGAAAAAAAAGGCAAAAATAGACTAGAAATGAAGGAGATATGATTTGGTGAAGTGTAAAATTTAAAACCAGGGAAGCTGTCGAGAAGGTGTTTTAGGGTTAGGGTTGAGAAGAGCAAAATCAGAAAATTAATTGTCAAAACAAGGTTATATGAGATGAGCCCGAAAAAACTAGGTAATATGACAATCCAGGCTCATTGGCTAGGTAATATGGAAAAACCTCCCACATACCACATATCAACAACTGCCTCGTGCCTCTTGCAAAGAGTACCAAAAGATACACAATCAAAGATTATGTGAGTAAAGAAAAAATGTTTCTTAGAGGTCTTATATATCAATCGCAACACTACTTCCACATGGGGAAATAATTAACTGATCGATCATAAATAATTTATAATATTAGGATATAGAACATCACCTCGTCTTAACGCCCCTCTCCTCCTCCTCTTCCCTATCGATGGAGATATCATCAATAGTTTGTTCATTAAGAATTCAAAGCGAGCAACATTGACGAACTTCATAAAAACATTAGCATTTTGATGAATAGAGAAAATATGGTGAAGCGACAAAGTCCTAGCACTGAGGTGGTGAAATACGAAGTGATAATCAATCTCAATATATGTCGCACCCTCATGAAGAAGAGGGTTGTGCACAAATAAAATATAACCTCGACCCCAACAATGATGGCCGTGGCTTAGGGACATATTTGGGGTCTTAGGGATGGGGCCGTACATCAATCGTTGCCAAGGGAAAGCATATATAGTACTTTTTTTCCTTTATTATTATTTTTATTTTTCATTTTTTAAAAAATATATATTTTTATTAAACTTGCAAACATAACTTTCTAGTTGCTACACAAAAGAAGGCTCGAGAAGGCAAACCAAGAGTAAGTATATAAACTCCTATATTTATTGCAACACAAGGAGAACACTAGACTATATATTAGAGCCAATGAGCCCGGATTGTGATATTATCTAATTTTTTCGAGCTATCTCATATAACCTGGTTTTGGTACTTGATTTACCCATTTTACCCTCCTCAACACTAACCTTAAAATACCTTCTCGGTAGTTTAGGTTTTTAGCAATATAAACGAACAAAAATTAATTTCATGCATAATGAAATGAAAACACAGATTAAATACTACTAACCTGTGGCCTTTGTGCCAATGAAATTCACGAAGAACGAATATGATTATATATCCGAGATCACCTTTTTCACAACCGTTCGTGTGTGATTCTATGACTTGCTATTCTCCACGAGATAACAATATCAATCTCTGTGTTTCTCCAAATCCTTTGCTTTGATATGATCTTCAAAAATCAATCCAATACCCAATAGCCAAAGAGGAGAACACCACCAAGGGAGAGAGAAGATGGAGGGGGAGAGAGATACTATTCACGTCACTATTTGTCACGCCCCGGGCACCGCCTGATCCAAACCAAAACGGTCAAAGAGTCGAACCGGCACACAGGGGCGACGTTAAGAGATATAGCGGAAGACTTATGCCCCTCTTACGGGCGGTCTCACTAACAGAGTTATGCATAAACAGTTTTGAGTAAGAGTAAATAAGAGGAATAAATGTAGATTCTAACTCAAAGTAGATCGACAAGTCATTAAACCCACATAATACAAATTTGAGTCAACACACCAGCTCAAATCAAAAGGGTCTACAAGTCTCAACATACCAAATATAATAACTTCAAAAGATAAACTAATCAAGTCTAAGGCATCCACGCCTAATCCCGCTCTCTCTACGACCGCTCCTCAAACAGAGGATCCTGTTCATCTGCGTGTCACACCACGCAGCCCTAAAACAAAACAAGGAAAGAGGGGTGAGTATAAAACTCAGTAATAGTTTTATATAATTGATAATAATCAGAAATCACAAGGTATCATATCATAGCTGAAAATCTATAATCGACATGATTATCCCATTATCTAGTCATGCATGTATAACACATAAAACTGTATAACCATATCTCATTCACAAACTCCCATATCATGCATTCATAACACATAATCCTGCAACATGATATCTCATCCACATACTTCCATCTAATTAGGCATTCATATCTCATAAATTCACCCTGCATATCCAAGGTAACCAACACATGGTATAATCATGTATTCATATCTCGTAAATTCACCCTGCATATCCAAAATAACCAACACATGGTATAATCATGCATTCATATCTCGTAAATTTACCCTGCATGTTCAAAATAACCAACACATGGTATAAGCATGCATAACATCGCAATAAGCATGTATCATCACAACTGTGAATGCCTCCATCAAGGAGTAACACAATATGCCACCAAAGCGGGACACAATCAAGGCCACGAATCATGGTCTGGTTCCTACACAGGAACAAGGGGGTTGTCAATCCCAAGTGCTGCTCGCCCTGGACAATCCTAGCCAAGGATGCCCGAATCTCATGAAGAGAAACTAGAGCAGGTGTGTTCACCCCGGGTAGTCTCCTGCAGTGGGGGAGAGCCCGAATCTCACGAAGAGAAACTAGAACACGTGGTAGCTGTTGCACAAAAGCATACCACCCGGGTGCTCAGTGTCCGATTTTTGACATCTCAATAATCTTCGCAAGGCAAGTACACAACTCGCCCCCCATATATCTCAATCAAAACTCAACTCGAGGAGTGAACCTGTTCCAGGAGGGAACGAAATCGAAAACATGTTATTTCGGACCAACCAAGTTTCGATTAACCCATCGATCGATTAATTCGGCATACAATCTCACACATTGCATACAATCGATCAATTCCGTTTAAATAACGATAAAACTTCATCCATGAAGTCCGATACATGATATGTGCTATCATGGTACATCCGTGAGCAATCCTACGTGGGTTCCAACACATGGAACGTGCTCCCAATCCATCCCCTCGTGCATCATAATCAAAGCATATATCAACTACAATATCATGATAAACTCCCAAATATGTGTGTGTTCATGCACATTCTAATCACATGGCAATATGCTTTGACATAACCTCATAAGACATTAAATGCATTCTTAAATCCCATTTCAAATCACAATTCTCGATAAAACCATACTTGATATAAAAGAGCACATCTCATAGTTCACAATATCATAACTTTGCCGGAAACATGCTTATTCACAAGGATTTTACCATGATATAATTTTAATATCAACATGTGTCATTATCAACATGTGCAATAATATCACGTACCCTACTTAGCTTAATCCATCCATGTAGAGTTGAAGGCTTACTCCTACAAGCATGCTCTTTTACCATACAATAAACCATAATATGATCACCTCAATTACTCATAAGCAATATGATCTACACATAAATGATGCATTTCATAAGCCATTTAACCTATGTTTATGTTGGTGTTTGATTAGAATTAGGGGTACTTTAATGTAGTTTTTAGTTTTTATAGGAAAACGAGAGTAAGATGCAATAATGGGGTAAAAAATACTCTAATATTTTAATCTTCATAACTTTATGTACAGATATTAGATTGGATTGATTCAAAGTTTATTTTAAATTTCACGAAGTCAGCTTTCCAGCGCCACCAACCACGTTCAATTTGGAGTTCGGAGTAAAAAATTATACTCATTTGAAAATCGGGCTGTAAATCAAAACCGAGAAGATGATCGTGGGTCATCTCTCCCATTTTCAAATTTTCAAAAATCGAGACTCCATTAACAAATCTTGAAAGCTTAATACATGCCTCAAACATTAATAAAAACCCATCAAATATTCCAGAACATGTTTACATATCATTCTAAGATGAAACCCTAAGAAATCATAGCAAAAGATTATCATTTATTAAACCCACCATTAGAGCCCTAAACAAGAACACTCATTCAAGTAAAAACTATTAAAACAAACCATTCACTACCCAAAACTGAGATTAAAGAACCCATTACCATGATTTGATGAGAGAAACCTTGAACCACCTTGAACACCTTTCAAACAAAATGATTTTATATTAATACTCTATTAATCATTATTAAGCTTTGAAAAACAAATGCTAAACCTTAGATCTAGGGCCTTTTAAAAACATAGACATATTGTCAGGCCCCGAATTTCAAAACCTCGAATAATGCGCGGAAGCACTAACTCGTTGAAGACCTTAAGGCTGAAAGCCGGGACATGACCGAATATTCGATACAACTCTATCCATTCCAGATTGCTTAAGCAATTATCCATTAAATACAGAATACTGAAATAAGGATTTAAATAGCTCATACTGATTATACATTACAAATCCAAATTCAAAAATAAACATCTGAAGCATAAAAGCCACATAGACAAGTTCGTTACAAGAAAATAAAAATAACAAGTCTTCGCATAAACTTTATTGGCCTGGGAGATCAGCAGCTATCCCAAACTACTCCACTTCACTCTTTCTTGATACCTGCATCAAAGGATGCATGAGTATTTCCAAAGAAATACCCAGTAGGATGCCGGAATCCTACCGAACAAAATAGGTAATAGCCAAGACTCCAGATGGTACAAGATAGAACAGTTATCAGATTTCCAGGAAATAATAAATGCATAGTAAACAATGAATTCAAGGACTAGCACTCTATCAAATTCCGGACATTTCATTGGAACAGTTACAATTCAGGATAGACTCCAACATACAAAGTATTGGAATTAACAACTTCTGCTCTCAGGTCAGTCCTCTTCACAATTGGACATCTATGCCAGAACATCCTAGAGGTTCTACAGAGGAACCCGGCCACGCGTCTAGGGATGCTGGCCCCATCGGTGCTTACGGGCACAATGGGCGGAGACCACAAGACCTTCCGTAATATCTTGTAATCTAAATACGTACGTTTTGCCATCATAGGCTGAACTACAGAGGTTCAAAGATAATCGGAGATCTCGCAAGATCTAGCGATGGCTCTTGAGCATACTAGGATTCCGATCTAAGAGCATTCGACGAACTCTTAGTGGAGCACAGTTTTCATAGAACTGAAACAATCAGGAATGATTAAGGATACTCTCCTTTAGAGATCCAGAATATTCATAACGAAGAATAGACTCTCTGAAAAGTTGGTCAATGATTCTGACAGAATTATCCAAATGGACTCTCATTAGAATATTTAAACTCTTAGAATAGTCAACAATGAATTACTTCGATTAGGGTTCATCAAGACACGAAGCACTAATCACCTCAGCGTACATAGCCTAGATATGACAATTCCCATGACTAAGAAGTTCAAGGTTATAGACACCAGGAAGAAATCAGACTCGATGTACAAAGTGTGGAGTTTGCTTAAAGGAAGCTCTTGAGTAATGAATAGACCGATGACTTAGATTCCAAAGACAATTATTTTCGGACAGCACCCAATATATCCCTATTCTTAATCCTATAATCTGGTGTTACGGTATATATTACCCTCTGGTTGTACAATATATAAACCCAATCATAATATCATATAAGTATTGATCCATATCTAGTATCTAGTACCAACCCGAAATAGGGTTTAGTAAGCACACAGTGTTCTGTCATATGCAGAACAGCCAACTTCAAGACACCACCACTGATCGACCACGATGAATTAAATTCTGAAATTTTTATCCCAGGTACCCTTAATTGTCTAGTTTCAAACCCAATCAAATTTATAATTTTCTAATTTATATTGAATTATTTACGAATTTCTCACTACCACTGGTCAGTGCAGGAATGATCATGGCCGAGAGCAGTGTTTAAATTCTCATTAATTTTCTTATGACATACTAGTAAATAATTATTATTTCCACTTACTAACATCAAATTATACTTCTTATAAGTCTTTTACAGAACCTAATCTACCTTGGATTAATACAATCTTTCTCCCTTTTTGCTTATCTTCTCATATTAGTAGGGTATACCACCATATGCTTATCAATACCCGAATGAACTCAATAAGACAAGTATACACAGACATTTTTCTCTATCACCAGGTGCTGATATGGAATCTATAGATCATGCTGAAATATCAGAAGTAAGGGTGTGAAAATTTAAAAGGATCGGGTCATGGAATGGTGTAAGAATCACCCACCGATTTACCAAAAATCTGAACTTTACAACAGGAGAACATGAATCGATCTGTTTTGCTCATTCAAACAACTATCTATTATTGGACAAATCATGACATGGAGTACGATGGCAAGATAAGACACAAGTCCAGTGATATAGCTTCATGGGAATGTCATCTAATGCTTTGTACGTGATGAATTACCATTCGATACACAAAAAAACAAAATAGTAACTTGGATCATGCACAATGTATACATTGTTTATCATAAGATTACTTGCATGAAATAACATAGATATCTCATCAGCAATTTATACCATTACTTCAGCACAACAAAGGATCATGCCTTTTGAGAAATCAGAGAATCAGGTTGTAAAAAAAAATAAAAAAAACAATAACATCCTACCTCTACGAAAGTTAAATCCGTCCTCCAATCTTCAAGCTTTAGCCCTCCAACTTCCCTTGTCTACCCAAATCGCCAAGGAGCAAAGATGATGGAAAGATGGACTGATCGAAGTTGGGATGGGTTGGAGAAAAAGAGTGCACCGGCCAAATTTTGCACAAGGGTTCCCAAGGAGAGTGCCGGCCTCCTCATGGTGCACTTAAATAGGTACCCTCTTCTCTCCCTCAATACTATTTCAGCCCTTGATGCTTCTCCAATGAAAGGTCCAGATTGAGACTTAACCAAGCCTCCCAAGCCCAACGTGGTCCCCTCTTCCCCCATCAGTTAGGATCCTTAATTAGTATGAATTAAGGCTAATTGAGTGAGTTACTAAAATAACTTTGTAACTTCCTAATAGCATAATTGAACTCTCCTCCTTGCCATGAAACGTCCTCAATATGAATGGCAAGTTTCATGCACATCCACAATTAGTATTTAATTAGGTCTCTTCAATTAACCTTATTTAATCTAAGTAAATTTTCCCTTTTTAAAACAAAACCAACTTCGGGTCCATAAGAGGATTCAAATTCCAATTCCACGATTTGCCTTCCCAACTTAAGGAGTGATTAGGCAAATCACATTACTCACACACTCCTTAATTGGCTCAAAATAAGTTATTTCGAATAATTTACCATTTGGCTAATTAGTTTTCTAAGTATGGTTACATTTCATTAATAAGGAGATTTCAAACCAAAAAGACTCTCACGATTTGGTCCTCCAAATCGTGGGCCCAAGGGTAGTCCACGTCATCCCATAAAGTAGCGCACCACTACAGGTCCACGTGGTTCCATCGCTTGGTCCTTACACGTCTTATAGCACAGATCGCAGATGAACGGTTACTATAACTTGTACGCGAGATGAGTAGTTCCACCGTGCACGAGTCCTACACCTGGTAACACGTTCACTAGGCCCCGTCACACGTGTACTCGCACACGTGACTAGCCCTAGCCCTGGCACTCAACTGGCCCTGGCGTCAGGTGTATCAAACCCTGGCGCCAGATAGGTTACGGCGCCAGGCCCAGTCCTCGCGCGCGGAAAAACCTGCCTAATCTGGCGAAATAATTTTAATTGACCAAAATCATCAAGATAGGGTTTCACAAGGCCAAAACGAAATACCAGACCAAAAAGCATGCCGATTACGAAAACTTTCCTATTTTAGACCAGTTTCCTAAAATAGCAGTTTCCAAAAACGTACCAATTTTTCGGGTGTTACACATATGATTTTGAAGATTAGGCTTAGTAGATAAGTATAAAACAGTAGTTTTTATGTTTTCAAAATGGATTAAAACATTGAATGAATCAAGATTAAGAAATGATTAAAAGATTTTTAAAGAAAATAACAAAGATTAGGCTAAATACTTTTAATCCCTTCCTCTTTAAGCAAGGGGAAAGAGGCTCCTAATTCTCCCAGCCAAGCCTTTTTCCCAAATTAGGAAAGGGCACAGCACTTTCCTTTTATAGAAAAATTTGGGGTAGCCCTAATTAAAGTTGGGGTAAAAATAAGGTTTTTGGCTAAAATTGGATAATTTGGCGATTTTAATCCGAAATTAAGTCCTGAAAATTTTTGTAATGACTTTTTGTAATGTCTGGGCCATTTTGGTAACAAAAAACCTAATTTTTGACGGCGGGGCCCGCCGGGGTCCCGTCAAACCCTAATTTTCGGAAAATTAGTGAAAAATCTGAAAAATTCCAAAAATGCAGGTTTGATCTAAAATAACTTGAAACTCATTATTGTGAAATCAGTTTTGATTAAAACCATTGTAAATTCATTTATTTTTGAAAACAACCGAGTTAAATCGAAAATCACTTAAACCGCATAATTAACCAATGACTACTATTAAAACAAACCGATTCAAAGGTTAGGGTCCTTACACTATTCATAGCCCAAGTCAAGGTGAGGAAGGTGTCCTCCCCTTTCCTTCCTTTAACCAAATTTAGTTACCCAGATTAATGGGGAGTCATGCCATTTCGGTTACAAGATTTGGGGAGTCAATATCCCCATTATTCTCTCTCCACATCATCCTTCAATTAGGACTCCTTTTTCCTAATTTACTCTCTCTCCATAAATAGTAAATTTTAATCTCATTAGTATTCAATCTAACGGTTCCAAATAAAGATGTCTCTTCCATTTAGGGGTGGGTCCACCTGGCTCCACGGGAGCCTAACATCTCCTTATGTCCACACACACATGGGAGGGCCGACTCCTCTCAAATAAGACAACTAAGGGCCCGTTTGGTAATGACTTTCCGCATGAGATTCTTTGAAAATCACGCGCTTTCTGCTCCAGTGCGTTTGGTTGTGCTATTTCCCATGAATTTCTCCATGTAGTGAAGTCGACTTTACTTCATAGAGAATCTCCTCATGAGGAGATTTTGTTGAAGAAGCGCTGCCACAGTGCAACGCGTGAAAAATTGAGAAGACATTCCCATGTTTTGCCCTCGCCCCTCATCTCCTTTCTCCGCTGCTTCGCCCCTCGTCTCCTTTCTCTTCTCCACCGTTTCGATTTGCCATCCAGGGTGCGGCTTGAGCTAGAGTTCCCTTTCTCCGCCTCAAAGTTAGCACTACGCTAGGGAGGTTGCGGGCTGAGCTTCATCTTTGATGCTTCGTCGTGGAGATCTGCAGGTGAGGCAGTTGAGGTGTTGGGCTCTTCCATCCAACCCATTGTGAATCCAATATGAGAAGTTGACCTTCCTCCACTGGCGACCACAGTCCCCATTTCAGGTTTGTTGACCTTTCTCCATTGCCGATCCAATAAGCTGACCCTTCTCCCCCCAAATATCTGAGCTTTCTCCATCGGCAACCACAATCCCCATTTCAGGTTTGCATCCCCATTTAAGGTTTTCGTAACTGCTTGATGCCAATAGCTTTGGTTAAAAATGTGAAGTTTAGTATATTTGTACTATCATCTTCTTGGAGCTTTGGTTCATCTTCCTGGAGCTTTGGTTCAACTGGCATGACAAGGAAAAAGTACTTTTATACTGTTACCTAGTCAATAATTAGTGACTTGGCCCTCATTTTTTGGTATTTATTCATTATACTTTGATTTCTTTTAGGTTTATCCCGATCGAGTGAGGGTTGTATCAATTGGTCTTGAAGTGGGGGACCTCCTTGCTTAACCCTGAAAATGATGTTTGGCTTGGCTATTCAACATAACTTTGTGGAGGTTTTTGCCAAAGCTTATTTATATTTAATTTAATTTTTGTTGTAACATTAAATTATTCTTTCATAGTTCATACCACTTGTTTAGAGTTGGGATCCATGTTGAAAACCTCTAATAGATAGAGGTCATATTATGAATTTTGTAGTTATTTTTAAATTTATTTATATTACTTGAATTCGATAGTGCCAAGAGATGGGGAGATGGACTTATTTGGCCACATGTTGTTCCTTCAATGGACATCTATGAGGCTAATATCAAGAGACTCAAGGGCAGGACTGAGGAGGAAGAACGAACTCCTTCCTGGATGCTGCACCATCCCCAATTCCTCACCTACTGCACTCAACTAAGCTCATGGAATTGGACTTTGTATTAAAACACTTGCTCAAATCTCCTTTGGCCACACTTGACTGTCCCCGTCCAATCTGACGGCCCCATCCCCCTGCTCAACCAACCAAAAAACACATAAATATATGCAGCCCAGCAACCACACATCAGAGGCTCCTCTATATAAACCCCATCACTTGTTGTTTCCAAACCAGGAAGTTCACAGCTTTCTCTTGCACCTAATTCCCCCCTCTCCCTTCCCTCCCAACCACCAAAGCCCCTCCTCCCTCAGTCTCTCTATCTTACCATCATCTTACTTGTTAGTATACCAAACAGAGAAGAAAAGAAGATGGGAAGCCTCAATGAAAATGGAAGCAGCCTCTCTCAGCCACAGCTGGTCTGCCCAAGCCATGACCCCCTCAACTGGGGCACCTCATTCCAAGCCCTCAGTGGCAGCCACCTCGACCAAGTCAGGAAGATGGTGTCCGACTTTAGGACAACAAAGGTCAACCTGGCCGGTTCCGGTCTCACCGTCGGCGGAGTCACTGCCGTCTCGAGGTCGGCCGATACCTTATAGCTCTGCCCCGACAACCGCCCCAAGGTCGACGCCTCCAGCAACTGGGTCTCCGACAGCACGTGCCGGGGCGTGGACAGCTATGGCGTGACCACCGGCTTCGGCGCCACCTCCCACCGGCGGACCGACCAGACTGCCGCTTTGCAGAAGGAGCTTATTCGTTTCCTCAACGCCGGCATCTTCGACCACGCCGAGACCCTCCCCGTGCCCACCACCCGCGCCGCCATGCTCGTCCGTGCCAACACCCTCATGCAGGGCTACTCCGGCATCCGGTGGGAGATCCTCGAGGCCATCGCCGGCCTGCTCAATGCCAACATCACCCCTGTGCTTCCACTCCGCGGCACCATCACCGCCTCCGGCGACCTCGTCCCTCTGTCCTACATCGCCGGGCTGCTCACCGGACGGCCCAATTCCCGAGCAGTCACAGCCGACGGTCAAGTTCTCGACGCTGAAGCCAGCCTGAAGAAGGCCGGAGTAGCTTCCGGTCCATTTGAGCTTCAAGCCAAGGAAGGACTAGCACTTGTGAACGGCACCGCTGTTGGCTCGGCCCTCGCCTCCATCGTCCTCTTCGACGTAAACATCCTCGCCGTCTTCGCCGAGGTACTCTCCGCCGTCTTCTGCGAGGTGATGAACGGAGAACCAGAATTCACCGACCACCTGACCCACAAGCTGAAGCACCACCCAGGCCAGATCGAAGCAGCAGCCATCATGGAGCACTTACTAGAAGGAAGCTCATACATGAAAGCCGCCAAGAAGCTTCACGAGATGGACCCTCTACAGAAGCCCAAGAAGGACAGGTATGCCCTGAGAACCTCTCCCCAGTGGCTCGGCCCACAGATCGAAGTGATCAGATCAGCGACTCTGATGATCGAACGGGAGATCAACTCTGTCAACGACAACCCGCTGATCGACGTTTCAAGGAACAAGGCTCTGCATGGCGGCAACTTCCAGGGGACTCCGATCGGGGTGTCCATGGACAACACGAGGCTAGCCTTGGCGGCCATTGGAAAGCTCATGTTCGCGCAGTTCTCCGAGCTGGTGAACGATTTCTACAACAATGGTCTTCCTTCGAATCTGTCCGGAGGGCCGAACCCGATCTTGGACTACGGGTTCAAGGGAGCTGAGATCGCCATGGCTGCTTACACGTCTGAGCTTCAGTTCTTGGCCAATCCGGTGACCAACCATGTCCAGAGCGCGGAGCAGCACAACCAGGACGTGAACTCGCTGGGGCTGATATCGGCGAGGAAGACGGAGGAGGCAGTGGAGATACTGAAGCTCATGTCGGCTACTTACATTGTGGCCTTGTGTCAGGCCGTAGACCTCCGGCACGCGGAGGAGAACTTCAAGGAGACAGTCAAGAACGTGGTGGGACAGGCTGCCAGGAAGGTGCTTGCCGTCGGAAGCAACGAGGAGCTTCTTGAGTCGAGGTTCTGCGAGAAGGACTTGATTAAGGTGGTGGAAGCAGAGCATGTGTTTAACTACGTTGACGACCCTTGCAACATGAACTACCCGCTCATGCAGAAGCTGAGGCAAGTGCTGGTGGAGAGGGCCATGCAGAACCCGGACAAGGAGAGGGGCGAGAGGACGTCGATTATTGGAAGGATCGGGGAGTTCGAGCAGGAACTGAAGACCCATTTGCCAAAAGAGGTGGAGCTGACGAGGAGCAGGATTGAGGAAGGGAAGGCCTCTGTTCCAAACAGGATCAAGGATTGCAGGTCGTATCCTCTGTACAAGTTTGTCAGGGAGGAGCTCAAGACAAGTTTGCTGTCTGGGGCTAAGGCTCTGTCGCCAGGGGAGGTGTTTGACAAGGTATTTGCGGCGATCAAAGAAGGGAAGCTGATTGATCCGGTGTTTGATTGCTTGAAGGCATGGAATGGGGCTCCTCTTCCAATTTGCTGATCTCCACAGCTTTATAAAACGCTTTATACTACCTTTTTGGGTTTTCCCAATCAGTTTCTAGTTCGTTTCATTGAGTTTGATTCTTGGTTTTGGATTGTAAACTATAAGCGTTTAAAGTGTATGAATAAACACTCATGTGAGGGTGATTAAAGTTGAAGTGCTTTTAGTCATGAAAGACCTTTTAATACCTTTATTTATATGCTAATCGAGTCAAAAAGGAGGTTTTAAACCGTGAAAGAGGCCAGAGTATTGAACTCATATCATTTGGGTCTGGTAAGAGGGTTTGCTATGAGGTAGGACATGCACTTCAGGTAGTAATTGTTAAGCTATTTCTAATACAATTTTTTTTCTTTTTTTTTTTATTTTTTTAAAATCTTTTCATTTTCTTTCGATATTGATCTTGGTAGAATCTTATACTATATAATTTTTTTGTCTAAAAAAATATTTATTTTTTTACTTATTTAAGAGTTTTACACTTTTACTTTTACTTTTACTTCTTGTAGTGTGGTCGTTTTGTTTATTAAATTACTACACATGGAATATTAGACTATATAATATTTTTATATTATATAAAATTTTGAGAACGGTTTTTCTCTATTTTTTTTATATTAATGACGTTAATAACCGAGTTGACCAACCTACTCCACAAGAATTTCGTGTCATAACTGGTCCGAGTTTTTAATTCTTGGTTCTACCACATGGCCATGTATAGGTTATTTCGAATTTTAACACGTAGTCCGGTGTAAGATCTGAAATCATTCTTTCTTGACACGTATAATTTTTTAAAACATGTCGAAATTTGAGTGGGCCTACGTGGCCGATGAACCAGTTCTAGTACTGGATATGCCCACTTTGCCGTTTGGAGAGTGAATTCATCCAAACTCACTATCCATTTACTATTAATTCACCAGCAGTAGTTTGGATAGAGAAGTTGAAAATTCACTTTGGGATACGTTTGGGAACATAGATTTGGCTTCTCAATTTCTAAATTACAAAAGATGAATATGTATTCCTAAATTCACTCTTTGACAATGGATGGGATTTAACTGTGGATTCACAAATACTTGTTGATTTTTAAATTTCTTAGTTGAGAACTTATATTTGTAGATTAGATTAAAATTTGGATTTGAACTTTTGTTAAAAGCATAATGTATCTGATAATAAGCTTAAAGATGTCTACATTTTTCCGGAAGAAAACGAGAAATGTGCCTACTATTTCCGGATGAAGGGAGTCAATGTTGTCTGGTTGCAGGAAGTTGTTATGATGCATCTTTCTCAACTAAAAACTGCAAACTACAAAGAGACTGGCCCAGACTATTTTAACAGTGATTTTCCTTCTCATGTAGTATCCTTCAAAAATGAAAATTTTCTCTTAAAAGTGCCAATTGCCAAAAGATGTTCTGGGCTTAAACAAAAAAATAGTAAGATAAGATGCAGGCCTGAGAAGAAAGGATAATATTTAAGATTCATAATCATAATCAATTAGAGCCTTTTCCCAACTATTTGGGGTCAGCGACACGGATCCTACTCCTCCATTCCAACCTGTTTTGGGCTACCTCTTTTGTAAGAGATAATAAAGTCAAATCCTTTTTTATTAACTCCATCCAAGTTCTCTTAGGTCTCCCTCTCCCTCTTTTAGCATCGTTTACCTGTATCCCTTCTAATCTTCTCACAGGGGCATCTAAAGGTCTTCTTTGCATATGCCCATACCACCGCAACCTACATTCCCTCAGCTTCTCCCTTAAAGGTGCTACAACCAGGCTCTCACGAATATATTCATTTCTAATCCTATCTCTCCTAGTTATCCCACTCATCCACCTCAACATTCTCATTTCGGCTACATTCAACTTATCTATATGACTCCTCTTTAGTGCCCAGCACTCCGCTCCATAGAGTATTGCAGGCCTAATAGCTGTCCTATAGAACTTGCCTTTAAGTCTTTTTGGAACCCGCTTATCACACAACACTCCCGAGTCTTCCCTCCACTTTACCCACCCCGCATTTATCCTATGCACCACATCCCTATCAATATCCCCTTCTTTATGGAAAATAGATCCTAAGTAACGAAATTGATCACACCTTGGCACTTCTTGCCCATCTATTTCAACTAGGGCTCTATCTATAGTTCTACCTTCCTTAAAATTAAATTCCATGCACTCGGTCTTAGTCCTACTTATTTTAAAACCTTTTGATTCTAGAGCAACCCTCCACAATTCTAATTTCGCATTTAAACCTACTTTACTCTCATCAATTAAAACTACATCATCTGCAAAAAACATACACCAAGGTACATTATCTTGCAAATGACTAGTAAGCTCATCCATAACTAAAGCGAAAAGATACGGACTTAAGGCTGACCCTTGATGAAGACCTACCGTAACCGGAAACTCCTTAGTTTCCCCCCCAATAGTCCGCACACTAGTCACAACCCCTTCATACATATCCTTTATGATATCTATGTAACCTCTTATGACACCCTTCTTCTTCAAAACACTCCAAATAAGCTCTCTCGGCACTCTATCGTAGGCTTTTTCCAAATCTATGAAGGCCATATAAAGGTTTTGTTTTCTATCCCTGTACCTCTCAACTAATTGCCGTAGTAAAAATATAGCTTCCGTTGTTGACCTCTCTGGCATGAAACCAAATTGATTTTCTGATACTTTAGTAACTTTTCGCAAACGCCCTTCTAATACTCTCTCCCATAATTTCATAGTATGCCCCATAACTTTTATACCTCTATAGTTTGTACAACTTTGGATATCCCCTTTATTTTTATACAAGGGTATGAGGGTACTCCTCCTCCACTCCTCTGGCATCCTCTTAGATTTCCAAATCTTGTTGAACAAAATAGTCAACCAAGTTAAGCCCACACCTCCTAGTGCCTTCCACACTTCAATAGGAATTCCATCGGGCCCTAGAGCCTTGCCTTTCTTCATCTTCCTTAATGCAGCACCTACTTCCTCTATGGAGAATCTCCTAAAAAAAGTCACCTCTTTAACAAGACTAGACTCAAACTCTATCCCACTACTATAATTCTCATTCAATAAACGCTCAAAATACTCACGCCATCTCTCCCTAATTTCCTCATCTTTAACTAAGACCCTTTGATCTTCACTTTTAATACACCTAACTTGCTCTAAGTCCCTACTCCTCCTATCCCTTAACTTGGCTAACTTATAAACGTCCCTCTCCCCCTCCTTCGTCCCTAGCCTATTATATAAGTCATCAAACGCCTTAAATTTAGCTTCACTCACTATATAATATTTAAGATTAAATTTGTTAAATCTTTTTTACGCCAATAATCACAAATACCTGGGAAACAAATTCCATGAGTCATGATTTCATAATCTACTTCCCGCTAAAGTTGTCTCGTTTTCTTTTATTTTGTTGTCGGGTACATTGTGGAGCCGCCCTCCCAAAACCTATATAGCCAGCAGTTTACATGGGTCGAAAACTGCCTGCCACACATATCCAGCAGTTTACATGGGTCCAATTTGGGCTTAAGCTGCTCCATGTTTTTTGGGCCTCCAACTTGCACGCAATTCGAGTTATTCCAAGATATTTCTTCGACAAAACTTCTAAGACGATATTCAATTAATTTGCAAGCCATCCTCTCAGCTACATTGGAAGGTGCTTGACTTAACAGTCCAAGCTCAGCAACTAATTGCTTCGAGACAGGTGCGTAAGCAAAGTGAAGGAAAATAAGGTTCACGCTCGTGCAATTTTGCATTTTGATCTATTAATTTCTGTATGACTAGTTTAAGAAACCACCTAGTTTTTTTAGTCAATGTACCAAATTAATTATGACGCTATAGCAGATTTTAATTCTGGATTAGAATAACCTTAGCCTATTCGGAGGCACAGAGTTACCAAAAAAGAAGAACTCATGACATGGACAGCTAATGTTTGAAATTATTGCACACCTTGCAATATAATGCATATCACTTGCGCATGCAAATTTTCTACGTGGGACTGAGCTTTTTTCTTTACTTTAGCAACCCCCATAAACTGATAGTCTCAGTTGTTCAAAATGACAATGAAGAAATGAAAGGAGTCGACCATTAGAAATAAGCCTTCTACCTGGGGCTAGCAAAATCTAAGAATTGTTTGCCAAGCAATAAAAATTCAATGATTGGAAGTGGGGAGTTGGAGTCGAATCAGCAGCCAAAGAAAGAGTAGATGACGACTCTTTCTTAAGTTTGACTGAGCCCGACAGTGGTGCAAAAGTAGTGCAGCCCAATGTGGCAAAGTCAACAAAATTGACGACAGGGCCCAGCAATGTTGACAAACAGAGTCCAGCAGCCCTGTACGGTGGGCGGTGGGAGACCGTATCACATTGACTCCCTCCTTCCACCAAATCCATCCTCAGTCCGAGATTAGGTGCTGAAATGATATACTCCCATTCGTAAAAAATGGTTGCAAAGCATAGCCACTTAGCACATTTGCAGGTCCTGGTAACCACTAACTCGTGCTAGGAACATAGTGGCAAGTTTTTACGCAGGATGCCCTTCCTGACACAACCCTCCGAATATGGGACAATGATAAGAAGATTCAACATCATCATATTCATCATACACATTTCCAAATATGTGGATTGGGTTCATAACATGATGGTTGCACATGAAATATTAATATAGTTATCTTCCATCACTATATTAATTATTCCCAAAAAAGAAAAAAAAGATATTTCTCTTGTTGGCCGTCTACATTATGGTCATAGGTTTCGAGGGTAAAATTAGAACAAAAATTTTAAGGGGGAGTTCAGAAAGTCGAAATATGGGCCTAAGACCAAGCCGAACCATCAATTAGCGTGGTGGTAGCCGGAAGGTCCCCTCCCTGTTGACAGGTCTCATGTTTGAGCCTTGCTCGGACCTGTGGTACCTTGGAGGCTAGGTTTATGGAAGTTATGTATTTTTTAAAAAAAAACTAAGAGTTTAGCACAAAAATAAAAAGGTTAGACGATGCGTTCAAGCACAACTGAACTAAGGGGCCGTTTGGGGCGTGATTAAAAGCAAAACATCCAGATGGGATGTTTTGCTACACTGTAGCATCTGGATATTTTATATATCCAGCTGAAACACCTCATGAGGTGTTTCAGCTGGATGTAAAAATCCACATGGATGCTACAGTAAATATCCAATATCCAGTCTGGATATTTTGCAATAATCACGCCCCAAACGGCCCTTAAATCACGTTTGAGATTGGTACATTTGCTAGTCCAACTTGTCTCAATCACATTGGTCTTAATATTTTTGCATTATTTGGGCAAAGGGTCAATATGTATTTATGAGAAGTTCTATTTTGGTTAGGCCAAGCTTGACTTATTATGCCTGATTTGAACCTCTATAATATTGTCTTCCAGGCAGGAGAATAACTTGGACTAGTCTATTGCTATATAAATTAACTTGAAAAGAAGTAAGCTAATTAATATGCCTTTCACAAAACATGCTGAAAGTAAGCTAATTAACCTGCTTTTCTTTGACAAAAAATGCATGCTTTTATAAGCATGCATGCTTCGTGCACAGATACGTAAGCAGAGGGGAAAAAGTGGATGAGAAGTAAGAAGAAAGTAAGCAAAACATAAAGAATGGCTAATTAGGGATTTTAATGTCTCGTGCTTGCTTTGATAGCCATGGAATTCCATCGGCAATATATCGATATCGGGCCCCACCCGATAAAACGAGATAGATAAATATTGGTTTTTTTTTTTTCAAATATCGCCGATATATCGGTTTCGGTTTCGGACCGATATATCGCTATTTTATAATAAAATAATATTTTCGGAAAAAAAAAAATTCAAAAAAAAAAAATTTTAAAAAAAGGGGAAAAAGTAACTTTCTCATTTGTTTCCCATCCTAATATGCATATTTTAAAATCTATGCTTTGTCTAAATTGGTATAACTCATTTTAGAAGCTAGATTATGAAATTATATGGTAAAAACTAGTTTTTAACTACCGATATTTTTTTACAAATATCTCCGATATATCTCCGATATTTTGTCTCTTAAGCCGACCGATACGATACCGATATCCGATACGGAATTCCATGTTGATAGCACGATAGACAAAGACAAGAAGATTGGTATGCCGGAAGTAAAACCAATACGTAGGTAACTATGTTGCCACAAACAAAGATGTAGGTCACTAGAGAAGCATGGAAACCAAGAAAATGAATTAGTGTTCTTTCTAATCATCATGATATCCTAATGATATTGATATCCTATAAAAAAATATCACAAAATCTAAGATAAATAGCATGTGGTGGCTCAACATTTTTATAATCTCATCATTATAAGAAAGAGTATTAAAAATAAGGAAGAATGGAAAAAAAATGGTTGAAAATAGATAAGAAATGAGCGAGATATGTATTGTTGAAGCTTGTCCAATAAAAATCGGACAAACTTTAACGATTCATATCTCCTTCATTTCTGGTATGTTTACGTCTATTTTTTTTATTCTTCCTTATTTTTAGTGCTCTTTCTGATCATCATGATATCCTAATGATCTTAATATCATATCGAAAAAAATAACATAAAATCCACAATAAATAGCATGTGGTAGCTCAGCATCTTTATGATATCATCATTATAAGAAAAAGTACTAAAAATAAAGAAGAATGGAAAAAAATGGATAAAAATTGATCAGAAATGAGAGAGATATACATCATTGAAGTTTGTCCCACAAAAAAAAACTCTGGGACAAACTTCAACGATGCATATCTCGCACATTTATGATCTATTTTCCCCCATTTTTTTCATTCTTTTTTATTTTTAGTGCTCTTTTTTATAATGATGATATCATAAAGATACTGAGCTACCACATTCTATTTATTGTAGATTTTATGGTATTTTTTTGATAGGATATCAAGAGTACTAAAAATAAAGAAAAATAAAAAAATAGACGAAAATGGACCAGAAATGAAGGAGATATGAATCATTAAAATTTGCCCCATTTTAATGGGTAATTATACGATATAATGTGATATCATGTAATCGATTACATGATAGTGTAAGCTATCGTATGTTGGATTACACTATAGTTGAGTGCTATCGTGTAATTGAGCATTTTTGTGGGTCAAACTTCAACGATGAATATCTCGCTCATTTTTAATCCGTTTTTTTTTTTTCATTCTTCCTTATTTTTAGTATTTTTCTTATAATAATATATTATAAAGATGTTGAGCCACACATGCTATTTATTGTGGATTTTATGTTATTTTTTTATAGGATATCAAGATCATTAAGATATCATGATAATGAGAAAAAATATTAAAAATAAGGAAGAATGAAAAAAAAAAGCAAAAACAGACTAGAAATGAAGGAGATATGATTTGGTGAAGTATAAAATTTAAAACCAGGGAAGCTGTCGAGAAGGTGTTTTAGGGTTAGGGTTGAGGAGAGCAAAATGAGCAAATCAGGTATCAAAACAAGGTTCTATGAGATGAGCCCGAAAAAACTAGGTAATATGACAATTCGGCCTCATCGGCCATGTAATATAGAAAAACCTCACACATACCACATATCAACAACTGCCTCATGCCTCTTGTAAAGAGTACCAAAAGATACACAATCAAAGATTATGTGAGTAAAGAAAAAATATTTCTCAGAGGTCTTATATATCAATCGTCACACTACTTCCACATGGGGAAATAATTAACTGATCGATCATAAACAATTTATAATATTAGGATATAGAACATCACCTCTTCTTAACGCCCCTCTCCTCTTCCTCTTCCCTATAGATGGAGATACCATCGATAGTTTGTTCATTAAGAATTCAAAGCGAGCAACATTGACGAACTTCATAAAAACATTAGTGTATTGATGAATAGAGAAAATATGGTGAAGCGACAAAGTCCTAGCACTGAGGTGGTGAAATATGAAGTGATAATCAATCTCAATATGCGTCGCACACTCATGAAGAAGAGGGTTGTGCACAAATTTGAATAAAACCTCGACCCCAACAATGATGGCTGTGGGCTTTGCTGCAAAGGCTTCAGGACATGTAAGTTTACGATCCTGTCGATTGACGTAAAGGATGGGGCCTGTACGTCAATCGTTGCCAAGGGAAAGCATGTGTAGTACTTTATTTTCCTTTATTTTTATTTTTATTTTTCCTTTTCTTTAAATATATATATTTTTATTAATTACAAACATAACTTTCTAGTTGCTACACAAATGAAGGCACGAGAAGGCAAACCAAGAGTAAGCATACCAAGAGTATTTATTGCAACACAAGGAGAACACTTGACTAGCTCACATCCACCTAATTAATTAGTCCAAAGTGAGGAAGAAAATCCGATTGTGCAATTGACAAACAGTTAAGACCACCCTTGCTATAGAAGGCCTCAAGTCCCAACACCAATGGGAGTAATAATCTCCAAGGGGTTGGCCTATGCTGCGATGCATGTCCAGTGCTCTTTCTCTAGGAGCTAATCAATCGTTTCTTCTGTGGTACATCGTAAATAATCTCGGCAAGGTGACAATTGACAACGAGACTACAACTGGCAATGCCTCAGTAGAGGCAAATGTGCATGAGCCAAGGCGTATGTTAACTTTTTCCTACATCAAGTCTTTGGAGTAGCCTTTCTTCCACTCTTTGCTTGCCTCGTAAACCTGAGACTTATGGCTTTGCTTCCTGCTACTTGCCAGTTGCCAGAGTATCATCAGATGTTGTTATTTTGGAAGTCACAATCATCAGTTCAGATGATCCTTCTATAAAACCAAGCATAAAGCAATCAGTCTTAACTCTAACCTGGCAAAGGCAAACAAGGTAAGGCCTTCAGAAAACCACACTCCAGAAGCCTAATAACTGGTTTGTGTCAATTGTGGGCTTATGGCTAAGAAACATTATCAATGAGCCTATCTTATATGGGCCTCTAAGAAGTAGGTTGTACTTGCAATGTTTTCCTCTTGCAGGTAAATTTCGAGTCAAAGTCACAAACACAAAACATTGGCAATTAATATAAAATGAGTCCCGGTAGCCTGCAATTGAGCGGAGAGAGCTTCTCTCCGCTTGATTGCTGTCATAGCCATCCGATCAAATCGGACGGCTATGACAGGTTTTTTATCACCCACCCCCTCCCCCGAATACCCCTCACCCTCACCCTCACCCTCCTCCGCCCTCCCCTCCCCCGACCCACTCCCCTCCGTCGCACTCGGCCTCGCCCTCGGCTTCCCCCCTCCACCGCCCTTGGCCTCCTCCCTCGGTAGCCCTCTTCCTTCCCTCGTTGCCGCCCTCTTCAACCTCCCAGATCATCGCCGCCCTCGTCGCCCCTCCTCCGCCCTCGCCCTCGTCACCCCTCCTCCGCCTCCTTTTTTTTCTTGGAGTTAGCTTATATTGATGTTGATCAACCGCTCCACCCCATTAGGTTTTACAGTCTCCCTGTAATTGCTATTTGGTTTTACAGTCTCCAATGGTAGTCTTTGCTTTGGCTAATTCCTTTGTTTTTTTAATATTTGCTTTAGTTGTTTGACCTCTCCTTGAATTGTCGAGACTTGTTCAATTGTTTCTGAAGTCATGACATTAATAGGAAGATTGGTGGCAACTGTATGATATCGATGCTACATTATGCTATTTTACTCTTCAAGTTTCGATGCCACAAGGATGTGACATCAATTAAGCTGAGATAATTAGGCATGTTTTGGCTTGTGGGCACCACGAACTCTCTCATCTGATAAATTCATAATAAGTATGCAAGGTCACTGATCTTATTGCTTCCTAAATTGGCATCTTGCCCTCGCCCTCAATGAACTATATAATTCTGCAATGCAGTCGATAGGAGGCTAGGCTAAGCTTTTGAAATTTTATTATGGTGTATGAGTGAAATTTTATACTCATCCATTTTGAGATGAATTGTTTCACTAATTGCTGATGTAATTCTTACTTGTATTAACTTACTTTACAATGTAGCTTTCGGCTTGTTCTGAGCGATTATCACTTTTATTGAACCTCACAGGAAAGAAGATAAATGCCTACTCTTACTTCGCCAAGATCAGAATCGTTGGACTTCTTGGATCATGCAGCATATGGGAAAATATAGCAGTATGGCAGGTACTTTGTTATTCCTTGATTGTGTATGTTTGTGATTATGTGTATGACTGTGCTTAATGATGGTGAAGGTTTGATTGATCGGTTGTTAAATAGAAGTTGCAAATAGATGTGAAGAATCTATAATGGGTTTAGATGGCAATGAAGAAAATGCATTTAATGAGAGTAATGTGGGTGAGGACCACACTGATATGAGGATGGTACCATGTGAGGGGATGGAGTTTTCGTCTATGGAGGAGGCATATGGATTTTATAATGCATATGCAAAAGTAAGAGGTTTTGGCATTAGAAAAAACTCATCAATTAGATCGCAAAAGAGTGGAGTAATTTTCAAAAAGGTATTTGTGTGTGAAAAAGAAGGATCTAAGAGAACAAATGATCCTTGGGAAGCAGGAAAAGAGGTTAAACGTCGTGCTGACAGTCCGAGAGCAATGTAAGGCCCATATGGTTATTAAAACAGATGGAAAGGGAAAATGGGTAGTGGTGAATTTTTAAGACATACATTCACATGCACTTGCAACTCCATCAAAGTAGGAATGATCCGATCGCATAAAAAACTTACGTCAACTTCAAAAGAGATGATAAGTGCATTTCATGAATGCGGAATAGGCCCTTCGAGAATTGCAAGGGTATTAAATATTACAGGTGGTAGTGTGGATAACATGTGTATCTCCTCTCAAGATTGTAGAAACCATTTAGGGAAAGCACGCCAGAATAATGTTGGCCAACAATGTATGAGGGTTATTGAATATTTCCAACGTAAGCATGCTGTTGAAGATGGTTTCTTTTCTGCAATGGAGGTTGATGAGAATAATCAATTGCGAAGTATTTTTTGGGCAGATTATAGATCAAGGTGGGCCTATATGCAGTTTGGGGATGTTATTGTATTTGATGTGACATATAGGACAAACTCATTTAATATGCTATTTGCACCAATAGTTGGGGTTAATCATCATCGACAATCTATTTTGTTTGGGTGCGCCTTACTTGCCGATGAAACAGAGGAGACTTTCACGTGGGTGTTTAAAACATTGTTAAAATGTATGTGGGATAAGATGCCACAAGGGATCATCATGGACCAAGATGTGGCAATGAGAAAGGCAATTGCAGCAGTCTTCCCTGGTTGCATACATCGATTTTGTTCATGGCACATTGGAAGGAATGCACTTATACATCTAAATCAATTGAAAGCCAAAAATATGGAGTTCAATGATGAGTACGAGAAATTGGTATACAGTGATAACACTGACAAATGTGAAGCTCAGTGGGCAACCTTGAAAGAAAAATATGAAATTCCAAATGGATCATGGTTACAAACCATGTACAATGATCGTCATCATTGGATTGAAGCCTACCTGAATGACTATTTGTCTGCTGGGATGACTTCAAGTCAAAGAAGTGAAAGCATTAACTCATTTTTTAATGGATTTGTGAGTGCACAAACTCCATTAAGTGAGTTCGTCCAACAATATGATAATGTTGTTGCATCTCGACGAGAAGATGAGGCTTCTGAAGACCATAAGTCAATGCATACCAACCCAACACTAATTTTAGGCCACCGATTGGAGGAACAAGCAAGCAGATTTTACACAAGGAATTTATTTAGCTTATTTCAAGAACAGTTTAAACAAGGATTAACTTACATGTGTAGTACAATTCAATGTGAAGGAGAAATGAATATATATAAGGCGAACAAGGATGTAGAAGGAAGATTTCACATTGTGACATTCCAAAATGAGCTTGAAATTTGTGGAAGTTGCAGCTGTAAAATGTTTGAGTCGAAAGCCATTTTTTTGTAGGCACATACTTCGGGTTTTTTTCCAAAATAATGTACAAGATCTTCCCGAAAAATATATATTGTTCCGTTGGAGAATTGTTGCTAAGTATTCAGGTTCTGCAACCATGAGCGGCAGTGTCTCATCAGTTAGCACATCCACAGTTACGCCATATATGGTGTATTGCATGCGTGATATGTTATATAAGATTGGAGAATTGGGGTTAACTTCTTTAGATCAATGGAATCTTGCCATGCCTCCACTTAAGATGATATTCCATAATCTAGTAAATGTGAGCGCATCATCTACCATTCAAATGGAAGACACAGTTCCAAGTCTATCAGAAGCTAGTGCCAACTGAAAATCATACATGCCAACAATCACAGTAAGAGATCTATCTAAGATTAAAACCAAGGGCCGCCCAAAAAAAATCTAGAGGGTAAAATCTGAACTAGAACAAAACATCCAGTCTCAAGCAAAGAAGAGGAAGTGCGGAAGTTGTCAACAAATAGGCCATTACACGAGTACTTGTCCACAAAATAAGGTACACACTTTACTCTCTCTATTTGACATTCGACATTCGACATTCGACATTTTTACTTCTTAACTCCAAATGTTATGTGAACTTGCAATCCAGGGAGATAATCCTTATGCAAGAAATGGTGAGCAATCGCAAATGGATCATGTGGAGCAAAGTGTTGAGGAAATGTTATTTCAGGTGATTTATATAGTTAATATTATGATATCATCAATGTGTTTGTGGAAGCTTATTGTATATTATACTGCTCATTTTTTCATTTCTATTTACAATTACAAGGGGAGAACCTGTCGCAATTCTAGCTAAAACCGGTACCGGGAGAAAAAAGAGTATGGAAGTGGTGGAAACAAGTTCATAGCATTTTCTTTTGAAGGGTAATTGTAATAGGAACTTAGTAATTAGTAGGGAAAAGGAACCTGTGGCAGTTCACATGCCTTTACTTCTGCTACATTGAGAACAAGTTTGATAGCTAAATACTATGTCAAAGGCTGTTTGATAGATTTAATAATAGTAATTACGTAGATGTGGAGTGCTTTAGAATTCTTTCAATTTCTCTTTATATTTAGCAATTATCATGTTCCTTGTTTGTTTTAAGTATAGTGAGGTTGAATTGCTTTGTTTGTTTTTGTTTGTCTGAACGTAGATTAAATATTGCTAAACATTGGTCAAATTTTCTACTTATGTTATGGATGAACATTCGTTGCAGGAAGATGACAAGATCATTAGCAAAGTATGGCCCATCTAACTGGTCTGTTATAGCGAAATCCTTGCCAAGTCGCATTGGAAAACAATGTCCAGAGAGGTACTTGAAAGCCAATGTAATGTTATCGGAACGTCTTATTTCTACTATGCATTGGCGATGGGGGGAAGGATGTGACAAGTATTTTTTGTAAGAATGTATATGTAGTTTAGGGCTTTGATGACAGTTTAGGGCTTTCAAATGTGAAGAAAGTGCTTTGTCCTGCTTTATTCAACCATTGAGGTTGATTGTAGTGTATGTTAGAGATACGAAGGAAAATACTCTTATCACTATGATCATCACAAAGATATCTTGAGTCCATGACATTTTATTTATGTGCAGTCAGCGTTATCCAGAACTTCCCCACAACATTAACACTCAAAATGTTTATTGTCATGTCTCTCATCACATTTATGTTCACTACCAAATTTCTGGTATTCATGAATGCTGAATATGACAAGTCATCTGCATCCGACAACAGACAGAAAGTTCAACTCTTATACTAGCCCTGTTGCACTTTATTTAACTAGAATTACGTACCTGGCACATTTCAGATCCAGAGGATGATCCAAAGGAAAGTGGGACAGAAAATTTTAAGAAGATGGAGTCATAATATCCTGCATTGTTTCAAATGTATGTATCTACAAGAAAACTGAGGTGCCTTTGCTATATCTCAGGATATCTCAGGCCTTTATCCCTACCAACTGCTAATTGTATTACACAGGAAAAAGAAAAATAAGATGATTGTTTTGCACCATGCCAGCATTATACGAAACCAAATAGAGCAACCTTTCGATCAGCTCGGGCATAACCAAAATATGGAATAATAGCAGTAATGGTTTTGGCAGAGGCTCTACGGCATGCATCTATCATAATCAAGAGCTCCATAAGATTCTCATTTGCTGGGGGGCACGTTGGTTGCACTAAGTACACATCACATCCCCTCATGCTCTCCTGCAACTGAACATATGTCTCCCCATCAGCAAACCTCTTTATCTTGATTTTTCAAGAGTTCCAGACCCATGTAACCTGCAATTTCCTGAGGAACAACCCAAAAAGTTACTACCCAAGAATGCTCAATTCCTCATAGTAATAGATTTGCTAACAAAAAACACAGGAATTGATCGAACTTCTATCAGTTGTTAAGCAATAGTTCAATAAACTGTCTCAAATAGTCCCATTTTTTCACAAAGATAAAGTCCAATTCATTGTATTAATCGGTATAAACAAATTAAGAAGAACCAGTAACAATAATCCACCAATTGGCCTAAAGATATTACTTAGAAATTCACCTGAGAGAGTGCAGGATTGGCTGTGCCTGAGAAGATACGAAGCCTTGTATCACTTTTCCCGCCGGTGTCTGGTCTCAGAGACAGAAACCCAGGGAGCGTGTGCTCATGGATCACAGGAATGCATGACTTCCCATTGTCCAAAAATACAAGTAACAGGATACAACTCAAGAATTGGGGAAAAAAAATAACAACTCAAGAATCAAGCTGATAGTCTGATTAAAAAATGAAGAGTTAAAAAAGAAACAAAGGTTGGTTCCAAATGACACGTAGTTATAAGTATTATATTGTTCTCATCCATCACCCTCTAAATATAACTAACATTAGACATATTATCAAAAATATAAATAACATAGTCGTCCTAGTGTTATCCCTAATGTACTCTTCCACCAGAGACATTCGATTTCTTTGTTGATTAGGTATGTTGGAAGGCATTTGTGGATGAACTCTTGTAGCAGTTGGATGTTTTGGCTGATTATTCAACCACCTGAAATACCCACAGCCTGCCTCCCCCTGCCAATACCAGTTAAAGTCTAAATATACAAAAGATACATATAACATAGAATTAACTAAGGTTTGTAATAACTTACATAGTGATTCTGACATTTCAAAAAAGGCCTTCCAGGGTTTTCATCAGTATGAGAAACATACAATGTCATGCAGTGGCCGAGACAACGAGGGCATAATTCATCCATTCTCATGTTATTACTACTAGATGCATCCATTTCTGAAAATTTTTAAAAATGCAGATCAAGCCAAAATGCATTAAGTGCAACCATATTACCATTCAAGACCTACTAACTAAAGTTCATTCTTAAACATGATATTTATCATCATTTGTGACTGTGGATGACATCAAAGGTGATAGGCTACTTACAAATTTGTCAAAGTTGTGCATTAGGATTAATAACTTAAGATGAATCTACGGGGTAATTATAGAGACATCAATAGCCTAAGATGAATTATAGAGCCATTATTTTTCTACATGAATAACAACTCCTTGGTAATGGTGATTAATGAGTGACAAATATCCAGGATGATGGTTCACATGAAATGAGCAACACAACCAACATCCAAGGACAAGAAATCAGATTCCATTCAGCACTAACACCTCCAATACACACATTAAAGTACTATAAGCATTTACATAGAACAAATGCCATTGATCAAATATCGACAGGAATAACATGACAGTACATAAGGTAAAAGATTATGAAAGTATAACACAAACAAAGCAGAACACAAACAAAGCAGATGTGACATCAAAAAGAAAAAAACCATTTTTCAAGCTACAATCAATTAGAAACAAGGAACCAACAGATAATTTTGCGAAAGGAACCATTTTTCAAGCTTCAACAAATTGCAAATTCGAAAATGAGGTTAAAAATCATACCTTTGAACAACTAGCTGCTCTCCGGAGGAGGTTGAAGAGGGCGGCGACGGGGGCAGATGGGTGAAGAGGGCGGCAACGGGGGCAGACGGGTGAAGAGGGCAGCGACGGGGGCAGACAGGTGCAGAGGGCGGTGACGGGTGTAGTCGGGTGAAGAAGGCGGGGACGGGGGAGTCGGGTGAAGAGGGCGACGACGAGGGAAGGAAGAGGGCTAACGAGGGAGGAGGCCGAGGGTGGAGGAGGGAGGAGGCCGAGGGCAGAGGAGGGTGAGGGCGAGGGCTATTCGGGGGGGGGGGGGGGGGGGGGGGGGGGGGTTGGTGATAAAAACCCCTCATAGCCATCCGATTTGATCGGACGGCTATGACAGCAATCGAGCAGAGAGAAGCTCTCTCCGCTCGATTGCAGGTTACCTTTTGCCATATAAAATACTTCAACTCAAGAAAGAAAGGTAAAAAAAAAGAACGAAAAAAAAAGAAAAATAGAACAACCTATACTCAATCCAATAAAGCACATTCATTTTACTTTTAAAACATTTAACGTCACTGTATAACTGCACCACCAGTATCAAAATGGTGTTTGACTGCCTGTTTTTATTAACCGTTTGGATTTTTCACGATCCAAACGGCCCTAAACAGACACACTCATGATGTTTTTAAATCGGTAATAAATGGTGATCATCATTTATTTTTATATATATATATATATATATATATATATATATATATATATATATATATATATATATAGGTGATCATCATGTTAACAAGACTATAAATGGTGTACACCTAGCACTTGTAATCCCCACCACAGAGGGTCGAAACAGTTTGAGGATCAGTTCAGCTCGACTTCACTCCAAGCTCAGCAATTTAGGTAAAAAGAAGTCTTGCGGTCAAGCTTGCAAGGGAAAATAAGCTAATCGTGTACATGGCAAGCATAGGTGGTTGCATATTTAGCTTGGTGATCATTGCATAAATGGCGACATTTTGCTAAATGTCTATGTGGCGACATACATTCATAATATTTCCTTCTAATAGAAAGGCATACACGCATCTGAATCTGAATCTGAATCTGATGGAAAAATGTTAATTGACAAACTCATATATTAGACCCCTTAAATTGCAGTTAAAGGTCGCGGCCCTTCATTAAACTAAAACCTTTCTCCTTCTCTGTTCTCCTCCTGCAGCTCCACGATCTTCATCGACCGGTGTCACCCGCACAAAAAAGGAAGTATTTTCTTGGATAGAAATGTGCTTCCGGAATCAAATAAAGAAGTTCTCGGTTCGGTTTCGCTGTCCCAGTTCCATATTGGGTTCTTGGTTCGGTTCTTACAAAACCCGGTTCAGGTCGGGACCGAACAGAGGTGCGGATGTGCAACCTCAATAATGGTCTTGGGAGATGTTTGTACACAGAATGTACGAAGAATTAGAATTTAGATTCTTGTCATGAATTAACTCAGGAGTACGTGTGAAAAATGGGAATTTCGTTTGAATACGAAATTTCATATTCTTTGACATCTCATTCAAATTCTTCGATTCTGAGGAGAATTGAGAATTCCTATGAATTTTTTTGTTCTCCTCATCGCTATTCAAATTTGTCCCTCTGGATTCATGGCCGTATTGACAGACAATCAGAAGAATTGCAACACTGATTCATCCAGATGTCCCCTTCGTCTTCTTCCCACCAACCCCTTCAAATGTCGTCTTTCTATATTAGTGATTACTCCAACTACCCTTAGCTGCTACCTAATGCGACAGAAGGAGAAGTTATTGGGGACCAGAAACGCTTTTAAAACATGTATAAAACGCGTTTACGCGTTTCAACCACTTAATTAGCCGAAAAATAACGCGTTTAAAACGGGAATAGTAAAAAAAAACGTGTTTTATCCCGATAAAAGCGTTTAAACACGTTTTTTATTTAAAGCACAGCTCCTTTTTTAAATGCTCAACTTTGTAATATGTTATTCTTTAACATTTATACCTGCTATATATATATATTTTTTATTTTCCCATTTTTTTCACGTTATTTTTCCATATATTCCGTTTTGCTCCGTACGCTTACCTCACCATTTTATTGCCGTACCCGTACTTTATCACTTAGGGGCCGTTTGGGGCGTGATTATTGCAAAATATCCAGACTGGATATTAGATATATACTGTAGCATCCATGTGGATTTTTACATCCAGCTGAAACACCTCCTGAGGTGTATCAGCTGGATATATAAAATATCCAGATGCTACAGTGTAGCAAAACATCCAGATGTTTTGCTTTCAATCACGCCCAAAACGGCCCCTTAGATTGGATGTAACAGGCTAACCACATCAGCTTTATCCAGGGTGACACAGGATTTTAAGGGAAGGGGGTGATATAATAATGAAGCTTCATTTTTTTTCTTCATAATTGCATAATTAGGCTAACAACTAAGGCTTACAAGGAGTATAAGAAAGCTAATAAACGTAAATATCGATGATAAATTCTTACAAGACAAATAATTAGTGTTTAATATGTGGCATATCGAAAATTTTGTCCAAAATAGATTTTCCACCTCAAATTACAAGGAGAAGCTCAAACAGTATGTTATCGAGAAAGACACCGCCATACCAAAAACTGTGAAGATGCAGAAGTCCAAGATTAACTCTATTGTGGGCAATTTTTTTAAAATGTACTAGATAAAAGAATAAACAAATTTAATCAGTAAAAAAATTTGTTTTTCAATGAAAAATTACTCTCTCCTGCACCATGAACTGGATGCACCTAAAAGATGTTGTGTATGCAAAATTCTCTGCTTTAATTGAGAGAAGAGGAAGAAGAAAGAAGAAAGCTAAAGCTAGAGAGAAAAGTAGCGGCTCCGCAAAGATGAGATCAAAGGCCGGGAGAGGAGCACCGAAAAAGGATGTGGGCTGCTGGTTTAAAACTTGGGTCTGCTTCATAACTTGGGTTGATAAATGTTGATTTTAAAACTTGGGTCGGTCCATTTATTAAGATGTGGTTGCTGCTTTCGCTAGGTCAAAAATTGTTTTGAATGGGCAAGATTGGGTCAAAAATAGGGGTTGGCTAATTTTTAAATGGGGGTCGGATACTAGTATTCAAGGAATTCCATATCGGATTTCGGTAAAATATCGGTCGACCTAAGAGATAAAATTTCGGAGATATATCGGAGATATTTGTAAAAAAATATCGGTAGTCGAAAATTAATTTTTACCATATATTTTCACAATTTAACTTCTAAAATGAGTTATACTAATTTAGATAAAGCATGAATTTCAAAATATGCATAAAAATGCATATTATGATGGGAAACAATGGGAAAGTTGTTTTTTTTTCTTTTTTTAAAAAAATTCCAATTTTTTTTAAAACGTTTTTTTTTAAATAGCAAAACCGAAATTGAGCCAATATTGTAAAAAAACTTTTAACAGTTTAGATGTATACCTACTGATGTTTGTGATCTTGATTTATGTGACCACTCTTAGATTGCTTTTATGTTTTATGGTTCCAGTTAGAGTGAATTGGGATTCATGAAGCTTCAGAAGAGGATCATGTTGGAAACCACATTTTATACTTAATTGATTGAAGTTCTACTTAGTGTGTAATGGTGAAAGAACCTAGAAACTTGCGGACAGTTCACCTTTTATAAATTGGCAAGGTTAGAGTCCAACATACAAAAGATGAACTTGAACTTTATGAGACGTGGAAAATATGGTACCAGTACTGCCTATGGTCCCAAGCAAGTGTATCTGCCTATGGTCCTAAGCAAAAGTGTATCTTGAGAAAGACTAGCTAGTGGAGACCTGGACCTATCAATGTGATAGAATCATAGAAGTGAATGGCGTTATAGTTGAAACATGAGGACCACCCACCAGTTCCAGTGGTCAATTGAAACTTGGAAGGAGTTATGACTTGTAAGATGACTCTTCTCACCATTCAGACCGAACATGTGTAACATATCTATGCCATATTCAGACGTGTTCAAGGAGAAAGTTTTCAGTATAGATACGACACCAAGCTGTCATCTTAGCGTGGTGTCGATCCCTAATCAACAAAAGACACGCAACCCTTTTGTGGGTCCCTGTTAAACTTGTTAAAATCGATCGTCTGGGTAAGGCTAACATGTGACATTCCAATTTCGCTTGTTAGCCGGGGCCCATAAGAGGTTGCGTGTTTCTTGTTGTTGATTGGTGATCGACACCATGCTTAAGATGCTAGCTTGGTGTCGTATCTACACTGAATTTTATTTTTTTTGCGTTTTAGCGCCAACAAACGCGAATCATTGATAACATGTATCTTCGGAGCGGCCGGCTCACCTAAACTCAGGAAACGTTTGCATAGGACTAGGAAATCCTAAATGTTTTTATTGCATTCCACATTGTGTAACAGATTGCATTACCCCAAGTGAGGTTAAACAGCATCCCTGCTCTTTGCAAAAAGCTAAAAAAAAAAGTCCCGTCAGGCATCATGCAATTTGACAAATGACAGCTGCCACCCTTAATAGTAATGCAAGTTAAAACACGTTGTGTCTCATTTCTCTTGCATTTCATGTCTGTATGGACGTTCAGTTTAGCTTCTTTGGAACCTAAAAAACATGTTCTGAGCCAGTTTTTTAATTTAAATAAGGATGGAGTCAATCTTTTTTGGTTAAGGTTTAGAATCGTTCGTTAGTCATGGTTTCAAGTCTTTCTTTTCCTTAGATTATAAGGTTAATGAGAATCTAATTAAGTTCAAGTCTTTGGAATTGCTTTTATCGATTCTCTACTCTTTCTCGGTTGATGAACTTCTAATACATTTGAGATAACTTTACAGCAATAACCAAGAAACTGGCTTGAGCTTTCTTTTTCTGATTGGAAATTTGTCATTGATATCAGGTATCTTCTGAGCCTCTGTCTTACCAGAGGTCCAGTTCTATCCGAACGTTCCCACCCTAATAGTAATGCATGTTAAAACACGTTGTGTCTCATTTCTCTTGCATTTCATGTCTGTATGGACGTTCAATGTAGCTTCTTGGAACCTAAAAAACATGTTCTGAGCCAGTTTTTTAATTGTTTTTTCAAGATTAAATATGGCTGGAGTCAATCTTTTGTAGTTAAGGTTTAGAGTCAACTCTTTAGTCTTGGTCTCAAGTCTTTTCTTTTCCTTAGATTATAAGGTTAATGCGAATCTAATTAAGTTCAAGTTTAAGAGTTGCTTGATCAATTCTTTGCTCTTTCTCGGTTGGTGAACATGAGAGCGGGTAGCTGAACCTAATACAATTAGATAAGTTTACAGAACGAACCAAGAAAATGGCTTGAACTTAATAATAAAATTAAAAAGAGAACTTGTCTACCATCACCAGGCTCCATGATCTGTCCATGACCATAGTATATAGGATCTTAGTGTGGTATGCACAGTCCTTGTACTACCCTCTCCTTTTCCTTTTGCTCGTGTCCAGAAAGAGTAGGGTTTAGGGTTTTCCCGGCAGCAATATACCATGTTAGGACTCTATCAGGGGCGGACGCAGGAATTTTTATCAATGGGGTCATGAGCTAACGCAATTCTAAGGCATTCTTCTCTATAACAAAATAATTAGGCTAATAGCAAATGTGTACTAAAGTGAAAAACATAGAAAAAATAGACAAATATAATTAATTGTGATAAATTACTAAAGTGAAGATTACATGCATTAAATGCAATACCATTTTGTATCTTATTGACTTCAGCTGTAAAAATTTCTACAAAAAAATTGAAAGGTTCTCAGTACAAATATTACCATTACTACTACATTAGAAACAAATTTAAATTAAAGACAAGACTCAATTGACCACTGAAGTAATAAAACTAATAAAATTATATTATCATGTAGAAGGTCTAGTAAAGCCTTTTCAAATGGCATGTAATAAGAAAATTGTAATAAATCTTAACGTTTCTGGCTGCCTTGCTATTTGTTTCTTATCTAGAAATGACTATTTTTTATTTCCGGCATAGCTTTCATCCAAGAAAGACAGAGCAAATAAGATTGAAAAGGGTGAAAACAAATGCTTACTGAAATAGTTATAATGACAGCGATAGCCAATATTAGAGATGCAACGACCATATTATAATCTTTCATTTTCCTAATCATTTCTGTGCAAAATGCAATTGTAGGACCCCCAATTAGAAGTGAGATTAGAAAGAGTGATGCCACATCTGGACCAAATATTAATCTTCCACCACAGAAGAACCTCTGGAAACACAAAAACAAACTGTTTCTTTAATCTTCCACCACAAAAGAGCCTCATTAAAATTTTGTAATGAAAGGAATACATTACAAGCTACAAGCTGTTTTAAAGATTGTAAAAAGCTACAAGCTGACATGTGCCTCTGCAGGCCAAATTAAATACATGACAAGAGTAATCGAAATAAATAATGAAAACCATGAGCTTAATCCATCTTTGTTCTGCATCTAAACATCATTTACATGTGTGCTTGATGCGCTGGCCGGGTAATCAGACAAAGAATTCTTAAAAGAATGTAGGTCTTCATTTGTAAGATAACAAATATGGAGTCCTAAAAAATTCTAGTGCCAATAGAGTTCAGGTCAATAATGTTAGAGATGCTATTAATCTGTTGGCATCCTTCCTTCCTATGGAATCTCCTATAAATGCCATCCTGAATTATTGTCTCCATCATCTCAAATAATATGAAGAACCAGATCAAAAGAAAAGGAAAAGAAGCATAAGTACTTGCTTTGTCAATTACAAAACATAAACGCAAAGTTTTGTTTTATGTAAAGTTTTTTTTGTCAACAAAAAGGTTGAGCTTGCTCCAGATCACCTAAATTGGATTCCATGCCTTCTTTAGAGTTAAATGATGTCTCCCCAAATTTCCGTGTTTCCGAGTCTTATTCATTCATTGTAAATTTAGAACAACAAGTGATAGCTTACCGCAAGATAATTAATGTAGATTAAATCCCTCTAAAAAAACAATTACCTATTTAGGTTAGATGCAAGCACAAGCACAGATGTAAGCAATCAAACAATTAAACCGCAAGAGAAACATTGATGAAGAATGATAAACAGTTTCAGTTTAGACAAATATAAAAATCAGCTTTCGTGTAGTTTCATCAATCACAAAGGACATTGATTTGAAGAGAACAATAGATGAATCTACAAGCATGCATAGTTAATGAATAAAAAGCTCAAAACAGACGCATGCATTAGAAAAACCAAAACTGATAGCTCGAAAAAAATTAGACATTTTCCCATTCAACGGCCCAAACCATAATTCATAATTTCTGACATGAAATAAGCCACAATTATGAAATTCCCTACAGCTAAGCATCTTCATCAACCATTAAATCACCAATCCTAAACTACTATTGAGATCAACCAAACAATTAGAGCAATCATCCAAATAAACTCAAATACACATCATTTTAAGTTAAAAAAAGGGGGAAAACAAACATAAGTGAATCAGGGACCGAACAAGAGAAGCTCATATCGGAGATTGAGGATCGTATGACTTACCTTGGATTGAGCAAGTTCTGCTCCCAAAAATTGAATCTATTTTCCGTGTGCGAGCCAGAGGAGACGGAAGGGGGTCGTCGGGGTAGTGGGGCGTCCTATCGAGCCGGGGGGAGGGAAGCCCCGACCCTACGTTTTTGAGATTTCTCGGGTAAGCTTTACAAAGCGATCTGGACCGTTTTTGGATTTGGGGAAGCTGTCACTTTTTTGGAATCCTCTCGGCTGCAGTCTACAAAGCTCTCTTCTTTTATTGGGTCGGGAGATTGGGGACATCCCATTTTTCCAGTGGGGTCAGCCCATTTTAACCGAGAACCCATTGTCCAACCCAATGCTATTTTTCCATTGGGGTAATGGGAAAAACTCAAAACTCAATGGGGTCATCTGACCCCGGACCCTTGCACGTGGGTCCGTCCCTGGACTCTATATAACATGATAGGATCACTATGTACCATATCAAGAAAATATTTCCAAAAAAACAGACTTGAACTCGCAATACGACTGTTCTTTTTCTAAGTGAGTCATTAATTGGCGGCTATGCCACTCACACAATTTGGGGAATGATCTAGACTATCAAATGAGCATGAAAACTAACTGTAGCTAGTTCCGTATAATGTAAAATGAACTAAGTATTTGCCAGGTTAAAATACAGTATAAGAGCATACGGGTTTGCATGCATGGAGCACATCTAGGCTGCATTGGTTCAATAGTTATGGAATTTGAGGTGAAAGTAGTAGTATAAGCCGTCAATAAACGGGAATTCGCCTAGTGCCATGAGATGGGGAGATGGACTTATTTGACCACATGTTGTTCCTTCAATGGGCATCTATGACTAAATCATGTGCAGCTAATATCAAGAGACTCAAGGGTAGGACTGAGGAGGAAGAAAGAACTCCTTCCTGGATGCTGCACCATCCCCAATTCCTCACCTACCGCCTCAACTAAGCTCGTGGAATTGGACTTTGTATGGCCATTTGGGGCGTGATTTGGATATTTTGCTACACTGTAGCATCCATGTTTTGATGTTTCACGCTGGATATGATAAAAACATGGATACTACAGTGAAGAATTTTGCTTATAATCACGCCCCCAAATGGTTGCTCAAATCTCGTTTGGCCACACTTGACTGTCCCCGTCCAATCTGACGGCCCCATCCCCCTGCTCAACCAACCAAAAAACACATAAATATATGCAGCCCAACAACCACACATCAGAGACTCCCCTATATAAACCCCATCACTTGTGGCTTCCAAACCAGGAAGTTCACAGCTTTCTCTTGCACCTAATTCCCCCCTCTCCCTTCCCTCCCAACCACCAAAGCCCCTCCTCCCTTTCTCTACCTTACCATCATCTTACTTGTTAGTATTCCAAACAGAGAAGAAAAGAAAATGGGAAGCCTCAATGAAAATGGGAGCAGCCTTTCTCAGCCACAGCTGGTCTGCCCAAGCCATGACCCCCTCAACTGGGGCTCCTCATTCCAAGCCCTCAGTGACAGCCACCTCGACCAAGTCAGGAAGATGGTGTCCGACTTTAGGACAACAAAGGTCAACCTGGCCGGTTCCGGTCTCACCGTCGGCGGAGTCACTGCCGTTTCGAGGTCGGCCGATACCTTATCGGTGGAGCTCTGCCCCGACAACCGCCCCAAGGTCGACGCCTCCAGCAACTGGGTCTCCGACAGCACGTGCCGGGGCGTGGACAGCTATGGCGTGACCACCGGCTTCGGCGCCACCTCCCACCGGCGGACCGACCAGACTGCCGCTTTGCAGAAGGAGCTTATTCGTTTCCTCAACGCCGGCATATTCCACCACGCGGAGACCCTCCCCGTGCCCACCACCCGCGCCGCCATGCTCGTCCGTGCCAACACCCTCATGCAGGGCTACTCCGGCATCCGGTGGGAGATCCTCGAGGCCATCGCCGGCCTGCTCAATGCCAACATCACCCCTGTGCTTCCACTCCGCGGCACCATCACCGCCTCCGGCGACCTCGTCCCTCTGTCCTACATCGCCGGGCTGCTCACCGGACGTCCCAATTCCCGAGCAGTCACAGCCGACGGTCAAGTTCTCGACGCTGCAGCCAGTCTGAAGAAGGCCGGAGTAGCTTCCGGTCCATTTGAGCTTCAAGCCAAGGAAGGACTAGCACTTGTGAACGGCACCGCTGTTGGCTCGGCCCTCGCCTCCATCGTCCTCTTTGACGCAAACATCCTCGCCGTCTTCGCCGAGGTACTCTCCGCCGTCTTCTGCGAGGTGATGAACGGAAAACCAGAATTCACCGACCACCTGACCCACAAGCTGAAGCACCACCCAGGCCAGATCGAAGCAGCAGCCATCATGGAGCACTTACTAGAAGGAAGCTCATACATGAAAGCCGCCAAGAAGCTTCACGAGATGGACCCTCTACAGAAGCCCAAGCAGGACAGGTATGCCCTGAGAACCTCTCCCCAGTGGCTCGGCCCACAGATCGAAGTGATCAGATCAGCGACTCTGATGATCGAACGGGAGATCAACTCTGTCAACGACAACCCGCTGATCGACGTTTCAAGGAACAAGGCTCTGCATGGCGGCAACTTCCAGGGGACTCCGATCGGGGTGTCCATGGACAACACGAGGCTAGCCTTGGCGGCCATTGGAAAGCTCATGTTCGCGCAGTTCTCCGAGCTGGTGAACGATTTCTACAACAATGGTCTTCCTTCGAATCTGTCCGGAGGGCCGAACCCGAGCTTGGACTACGGGTTCAAGGGAGCTGAGATCGCCATGGCTGCTTACACGTCTGAGCTTCAGTTCTTGGCCAATCCGGTGACCAACCATGTCCAGAGCGCGGAGCAGCACAACCAGGACGTGAACTCGCTGGGGCTGATATCGGCGAGGAAGACGGAGGAGGCTGTGGAGATACTGAAGCTCATGTCGGCTACTTACATTGTGGCCTTGTGTCAGGCCGTGGACCTTCGGCACGCGGAGGAGAACTTTAAGGAGACAGTCAAGAACGTGGTGGGACAGGCTGCCAGGAGGGTGCTTTCCGTCGGAAGCAACGGGGAGCTTCTTGAGTCGAGGTTCTGCGAGAAGGACCTGATTAAGGTGGTGGAAGCAGAGCATGTGTTTAACTACGTTGACGACCCTTGCAGCATGAACTACCCGCTCATGCAGAAGCTGAGGCAAGTGCTGGTGGAGAAGGCCATGCAGAACCCGGACAAGGAGAGGGACGAGAGGACGTCGATTATTGGAAGGATCGGGGAGTTCGAGCAGGAACTGAAGACCCATTTGCCAAAAGAGGTGGAGCTGACGAGGAGCAGGATTGAGGAAGGGAAGGCCTCTGTTCCAAACAGGATCAAGGATTGCAGGTCGTATCCTCTGTACAAGTATGTCAGGGAGGAGCTCAAGACAAGTTTGCTATCTGGGGCTAAGATTCAGTCGCCAGGGGAGGAGTTTGACAAGGTATTTGCGGCGATCAAAGAAGGGAAGCTGATTGATCCGGTGTTTGATTGCTTGAAGGCATGGAATGGGGCTCCTCTTCCAATTTGCTGATCTCCACAGCTTTATAACACGCTTTATACTACCTTTTTGGGTTTTCCCAATCGGTTTCTAGTTCGTTTCATTGAGTTTGATTCTTGGTTTTGGATTGTAAACTATAAGCGTTTGAAGTGTATGAATAAACACTCATGTGAGGGTGATTAAAGTTGAAGTGCTTTTAGTCAAGAATGGCATTTTAATACCTTTATTTATATGCTAATCGAGTCAAAAAGAAGGTTTTAAACTGTGAAAGAGGCCGGAGTATTTAACTCATATCATTTGGGTCTGGTAAGAGGGTTTGCTATGAGGTAGGACATGCAATTCAGGTAGTAATTGGATACAACATTTAGGATGGGTTAGGGGTTAATGAAAATTGGAAATGGAAAATTATTTTACATGAAAATAGCTTTTTGATCAGGTTAGGGGTTAAAGAAAATCAGGTCCATGAAAATTTGCTTTTCCGGAGGGCTTGAAAATGGCCCGGAAAAAAGGCTCAAAAATGGCCCAAAATTTTCCTACCTGAAAGAGTACGAAAGTTTTTTTCGGACTGAAAAAAGAGTTGGGGGCCTGGGCTCCTCCTCCCTCCCTGCCCTAGCCGCTCCTCTGAGGGCGAATCGACCTTGTCGAGCTGCGGGAAGGGAAGACCAAGTGCTCGGACATGCCGTCGATGGCACGCCCGGTGAGGTGCCACTACAACAAAAATGGGTTGTAACGGCGTGATCAAGAGAAGAATCGACCGCAAGGAACATTACAACAGAACGAAGAAGCTTGATTTGCAAACTACCGAACTGGGAAGGCGTCGAGCCAAATTGAGTTGCAGACTTTCAGACTTGCTCCAGAACCGGCGGCAGTGTCTTCACCTGTCACGCAGCAGAAGGCTGCCACGGCTAAGCAGATCATTGAGAAACACCATCGGAACCACCTCCAGGGCCTCCAGGATCGTAAAGAGAGGTGAGCTCTTCTGCTGCTTCCTCGTATTCCAGCATGGTTTCAGCTCTTGCTTTTGCCCCTATCCTATTTTTCTATGAAATTTTTTTATCAAAATTTGGATGTGAGTTTTCTCTTTGATCTGATTTGACCCGAGTAGCTACAAAAATGTTCTACGGATGTAGTAGGTGAATACACTGCAGTTCATCCAATTCTAGTTATGACATCTAGGACACTTGATGCTTATATAGAATCGAGAGGTTCTCCACTGGGATTTAATTAGCGATTAAGTGAAGAATTGGTGTAAATTATGATGCAAACTATCATATGGTTAGTTTTCATTGGAGAACTGATACTTTAGATTGTTAAATGTCTTTTCAATATGCATTGCAGAGTCATTGGGTTAAAAAGTTGTATGATTGCTAGAACACTGTGGTATATACAATTAACTGCTATAGAGTGCCGACAATGGCATTTTAGGACTTGCTTAATTACAATTTAAGAAGTTAATTCCAATATCTCGAGATCATAAAAGAAAGATGGCAAATTAATGGCCATCTCTCTCAGTTGTCACTTCTAGTGAAACATAAACAAGTCATTCAAGAGGATCAAGTTCCAAATTTAACTTTCAAGAAGACCATGTTTTCTTTTGCAGTAACATATTTGTTAATAGAAATATGTTCAAATATGATAAACCTTGAAAAAAGTTATGCACTTATCATTTCTTTTACAGTGTTGTTCCCTAAATTTTGTTAAATAAAAATCACAATCATTTTGGCATTGTTGTGGATACATTCATTGCTGTATTTCTGGATGTATAATAATGTGCTTATTTGTAATTATCTTTATAACTGCCTCCCTATTTATTCTTCAGTGTGTTTAGACTTTAGACTGAATGGCTGCTTGCATCTCATAGAAATACATCATAGACTTATTATTTTCTCATTTAAGACACCAAGAGCTTCAACGGAGAGCACAAGAAGCTCAGGTTTCAAGTGAAGAGCAGCAAGAGATGCTCAGAAATTTGGAACGTAAAGAGACAGAGTATATGCGAATGCAAAGATGCAAAGTGGGAATTGATGACATTGAACTCCTAACAGTTATTGGGAGAGGTGCATTTGGAGAGGTATGGTAAATATTGCTACACATGAAGGATCTCAATCATTGTTAAAAATTTTCCTTTTATTTTGGTGTTTTCAAAGTGATGGTAGTTTCAAATACTCCAATTGTGGTTCAGATGCTACCATATCAAATGGCTTTCTTAGTTTGTTTTGGTTGATTGCAATGTTTTTCATTTTTTTCTTTTTGGTGAAGAGAATGGAGAGATCTTTATAGTTATGTGTATGCTTCCTTTAATAGAATACGACTTAAAATTTTTGCTTGGGAAGTCTGGGAAACCACCAAAAATAACATATAAGCTTCATGAAAGCATCTTATACTTGATGGTTAGCTTGCACGGCTGCACCAGTTTAGAAGTATCTTGATTAATAAAGATACATTGAACCCTTATAAATGATTGCATAAGTTGCTAACTCTTTATTCTCTTGGATAAAAATTAAGTACTTTGTGTGCTTTTTATGGTTGTCCCATGACTTGTTTATTTATTTTTTTTATATTTGTTATTAACAATCACAGGTTAGGCTTTGCTGGGATAAAAATACAGAAGAAGTTTTTTGCTATGAAAAAGTAAAAAAAAATCTGAAATGCTTAGTCGAGGACAGGTAAACAGCTTTGAGTCTGAACTTTGATTTCAGTTGTAGTGATCCTTGCTATTTCCTTTAATTAGCCCCGACTTATACTTGCAAGCAAATTATTCTTGTCTAAATTACTGCAACAAAAATTGATTCAGGGGTAAAAGAATACAAATAAGAGCTTTCCTTTGCATATGTTTAACAGATGCCCTTTTTTAATCAATCAGTCATATATATGGTGGTTCTCATATGAGAACATGGCCTTTTTGGTTTCTATATTTATCAATGTCAGTAGATTCTATTGGTCCTTTGCTACATTATACTTATAATATCTTGAATGTTTAGGCAATCATATTCATGTCATTTGACCTTGCCCCTTCTGGTTTCAGGTTGAGCATGTTAGATCGGAGAGGAACTTGCTTGCTGAAGTTGATAGTCGATGTATTGTACAGCTACATTACTCCTTTCAGGATTCAGAATTCTTGTACCTTATTATGGAATACCTTCCTGGTGGTAACTTTATGACACTGTTAATGAGAGAGGATGTACTATTTGAAGATGTTTCACGATTTTATATGGCTGAGAGTGTACTTGCAATTCATTCTATTCACCAAATAATGAATGTTTTTGTGAAATAGAACAATTAATACGAGACAAATAATTTTGGTCGTTTTGGAACATAGTGGCCCTTTCAATTTCAATTTTCTAAGACATTTTCATTTTTTGCATTTTCTGGAACCCCAAACTAGGTCGAAAAATTGATTTTCAGAGAAATTTTCATAAACACTTTCTATAACCCCTAACAGATTTTGACGGAAAAATTCATTTTTCCATGAAAGTTCATTTTTTGGGAGAAAAGTATTTTTGTGGAAAATTTTTAGTTTCAATAACCCCTAACCCACCCTTAGTTCAGTGTCCTACATATAATCATTTCGAATGTATAATCTGAAATCCAAGGATTAATCTAAGAATATATTTTTGAGAATTATGTTATTGGCAATTTTGGCAACACAAAATAAGGAATTTGGTACATATTCTACATTAATTTTATACTTATAGAATTAATGAATCCAAAAAGATTCATCCCCATTCCCCATTAAGAGCGAACGATGGAAGAAGTCGGGCCAAAATACTATTTTTTTTAAAAAATCCTTGTATAGAGCCCAACATAGGCTCAACTTCATCAGAAATCATCCAGCACAACCGTTCTACCACGTGTCTTGTAGATAGATCCATTCAAGTTTTGACACCTACATGCCAATCTTGACATCTAGCATGCACAAAAACATGTAGAAATCCAACGGACCTATCTACTACGTATTCCACAGCTACTGTTATAATTTCTCCAACTTCACCCATTTTAACTAAGGAGAAAGTATCCAACGGAGCCGTTCTACTTCTTCCACATGGCCATGTATAGGTTATTTCGAATTCTAACACGTATTCCGGTGTAAGATCTGAAATCACTCATCTCTTGACGTGTATAATTTCTTAAAACATGTCGAACATTTGACTGGGCCTACGTGGTCGATGAACCAGTTCCAGTACTGGATATGCCCACTTTGCACTTTAACTCTAGAAAGCCCGTGTGGGTCAGCACATACTATGGGGGCTGTTTGGAGAGTGAATTCATCTAAACTCACTACCAATTTACTATTAATTCACCAGCACTAGTTTGGATAGAGAAGTTGAAAATTCACTCGGGGTACGTTTGGGAATATGGATTTGGCTTTTGCTAGAAGATTAAGAATGCTCAGACTTCTAAATTACAAAGGATGAATGTATATTCCTAAAATCACACTGACAATGGATGGGATTTAACTGTGGATTCACAAATACTTGTTAATTTTTAAATTTCTTAGTTGGGAACTTATATTTGTAGATTAGATTCAGATTTGGATTTGAACTTTAGTTAAAAGCATAATGTATCGGATAAATAAGCCTAAAGATGTCTACATTTTACTGAAGAAAACGAAAAGTGTACAAACTATTTTCGGATGAAGGGAGTCAATGTTATCTGGTTGGTTGCAGGAAGTTGTTAGGTTGCATCTTTTCAACTAAAAACTGCAAACTACAAAGAGACTGGCCCAGTCTATTTTAACAGTGATTTTCCTTCTCATGTAGTATCCTGCAAAAATGAAAATTTTCTATTAAAAGTGCCAATTGCCAAAAGATGTTCTGGGCTTAAACAAAAAAATAGTAAGATAAGATGCAAGTCTCAGAAGAAAGGATAATATTTAAGATTAAATTTGTTAAATGATTTCTACGCCAGTAATCACAAATACCTGGGAAACAAATTGCATGAGTCATAATTTCATAATCTACTTCCCGCTAAAGTTGTCTCATTTTTCTTTTATTTTGTTGTCGGGTACATTGTGAGCCGCACTCCCTAAAGGCCTAAACTTATATAGCCAGCAGTTTACATGGGTCGAAAACTGCTTGCCACACATATCCAGCAGTTTACATGGGTCCAATTTGGGCTGAAGCTGCTGCATGTTTTTTGGGCCTCCAACTTGCATGCAATTCGAGTTTTTTCAAGATATTTCTTCGACGGAACTTCTAAGACTATATTCAATTAATTTGCAAGCCATCCTCTCAGCTACATTGGAAGGTGTTTGATCTAATAGTCCAAGCTCAGCAACTAATTGCTTCGAGACAGGTGCGCACGCAAAGTGAAGGAAAATATGGTTCACGCTCGTGCAATTTTGCATTTAGATCTATTAATTTCTGTATGACTCGTTTAAGAAACCACCTAGTTTTTTTAGTCAATGTACCAAATTAATGATGACGCTTTAGCAGATTTTAATTCTGGATTAGAATAACTTTAGCCTATTCGGAGGCACAGAGTTACCAAAAAAGAAGAACTCATGACATGGACAGCTAATGTTTGAAATTATTGCACACCTTGCAATATAAATATATAATGCATATGACTTGCGCATGCAAATTTTCTACGTGGGACTGAGCTTTTTTCTTTACTTTAGCAACCCCCATAAACTGATAGTGTCAGTTGTTCAAAATGGCAATGAAGAAACGAAAGGAATCGACCATTACAAATAAGCCTTCTACTGGCTAGCAAAATCTAAGAATAAGCATTGAAATAACTAATAATAAGTGGCAAAGGGCTTCTTTTGGTTCCAACAAATATGCTTGATAATTACTCTATCTGATTGACTTGATTTAGTTAATTTATTTTCCTAGCATTTCTGCTAGTATACAAAAAAAATCTAGATTACTTTGGAGTTCACTGAATTCTTTGCCAAGCAATAAAAATTCAATGATTGGAAGTCGGGAATTGGAGTCGAATCAGCAGCCAAGTAGATGACGACTCTTTCTTAAGTTTGACTGAGCCCGACAGTGGTGCAAAAGTAGTGCAGCCCAAGCTGCAAAGTCAACAAAATTGACGACAGGGCTCAGCAATGTTGACAAACAGAGTCCAGCAGTTCTGTACGGTGGGCAGTGGGAGACCGTTTCACATTGACTCCCCCCTTCCACCAAATCCACCCTCGGTCCGAGATTAGGTGTTGCTCCCATACGTAAAAAATGGTTGCAGAGCATAGCCACTTAGCACATGTGCAGATCCCGGTAACCACTAACTCGTGCTCAGCTAAATGGTGGAGGGTTTTTATCTAGGAAAAAACTACTATGCGCTGTCGCGCAGGCTAGCTGTGCTCTTCAAACCCTGACGCATCTGAAAGGGATTTTGTGGAACATAACTATGTTGTAATGTTCAGTTCAACTACTACTCTTATTAATTATTCCCAAAAAAGAAAAAAGAAAAAAGATATTTCTCTTGTTGGCCATCTGTATTATGGTCATAGGTTTCAAGGGTAAAATAAGAACAAAATTTTTAAGGAGTTCATAAAGTCAAAATAGGGGGCCTAAGACTAGTGTTTTAAGACCCGGTTCGGCCATTGACCCGGTTAGATGACCGGGTCGGGCCAACCGGTTTAACCCGGCGGGTCGACCCGACTCCCCCCCCCCCTCTGTTTTCTTCCCCTCCTCCCCTGTCCCGACTCTATTTTCTCCCTTTCCGGCGACAGTCTCCTCTCCCTCCCGGCGACGACTTCCTCTCCCCTCGGCGACCCCTCTCCCTCCCCCTGGCCCCGGCGACAAGCCCTCTCCCCCTCCCTCCTTCTTCTCCCCCCCCCCACTGTTTTCTCCCCCTCGTTGGTTTTTCTCCCTCTCGGCACCCCGACGACAGCCCCCTCTCCCTCCCCCTGGCCCCGGCGATAAACCCTCTCCCCCTCCCTCCTTCCTCTCCCCCCTCTGTCCCCCCCAATCGATTTTTCTCCCTCCCGGCACCCCCATGTCCCCCCCCCCCCCCCCCCGGGCGACCCTCTCCCTCCCGTGGCCCCGACAAGCCCTCTCCGCCCTCTGCGGTCGGTTTTTTTCCCTCTCGGCACCCCGACGGCCCCCTCTCCCCCCTCGGCGCCCCGGCAATGACCCCCTCTCCCCCCCGGCGACCCCTCTCCCTTCCCCTGGCCCTGGAGACAACCCCTCTCCCCCTCTCCTCTTCTCTGTTTTCTCCCCCCCCCCCCCCCCCCCCCCCCAACTGGCCCGGCCGTTCCGTCCTGGAAAATGGGCCGGGTCCGGTTCAACCGGCCGGGCCGAACCGGGTCTTAAAACAGTGCCTAAGACCATGCTGAATCATCAATTGGCGTGGTGGTAGCCGGAAGGTCCCCTCCCTGTTGACCAAGGAATTCCATATCGGATATCGGTAAAATATCGGTCGACCTAAGAGACAAAATATCGGAGATATTTATAAAAAAAATATCGGTGGTCAAAAACTAGTTTTTACCATATATTTTCACAATCTAACTTCTAAAATAAGTTATACTAATTTAGACAAAACATAGATTTCAAAATATGCATATTAGGATAGGAAACAAAGGGGAAAGTTATTTTTTTCTCCTTTTTTTAAAAATAAAAATTCTGAATTTTTTTAAATATTTTTTTTAAATGGCGATATATCAGTTTTGGATAAATCGCCGATATATCGGAGATATTATAAAAAAATTAAAAACCGATATTTACCTGTATCAATTTATCGGGTGGGACCTGATATCGATATATCGCCGATATGGAATTCTTTGCTGTTGGCAGGTCTCATGTTTGAGCCTTGCTCGGACCTATGGTACCTTGGAGGCTAGGTTTAGGGAGGGGGGTTTCAGTATGTATTTTTTTTAAAAAAAACTAAGAGTTTAGCAAAAAAAAAAGGTTAGACGATGCGTTCAAGCACAACTGAACTAAATCACGTTTGAATACTACCTCCTCCGTCCGGAATTATTACTGACATGAGGTTTTCCAAATGTAGTTAAAGTAATTCATTTTGTTAAACTTTACGTTAATAATAATTCTCGACCAAAGGAGTACGATGTTTGAGATTGGTGCATTTGCTAGTCCAACTTGTCTCAATCACATTGGTCTTAATATTTTTGCATTATTTGGGCAAAGGGTCAATATGCATTTATGAGAAGTTCTATTCTGGTTAGGTCAAGCTTGACTTATTATGCCTGATTTGAACCTTTATATTGTCTTCCAGACAGGAGAATAAGTTGGACTAGTCTCTTGCTATATAAATTAACTTGAAAAGAAGTAAGCTAATTAATATGCCTTTCACAGAACATGCTGAAAGTAAGCTAATTAACCTGCTTTTCTTGGACAAAAAGTGCATGCTTTTATAAGCATGCATGCTTCGTGCACAGATATGTAAGCAGAGGGAAAAAAGTGGATGAGAGGTAAGAAGAAAGTAAGCAAAACATAAAGAATGGCTAATTACGGATTTTAATGTCTCGTGCTTGCTTTGATAGCACGATAGATGAAGACAAGAAGATTGGTATGCCGGAAGTAAAACCAATACGCAGGTAACTATGTTGCCACAAACAAAGATGTAGGTCCCTAGAGAAGCATGGAAACCAAGAAAATGAGGAAAAAGAAGAGAAGAAATCGAAGAAGAATAGTCTTCTCCTAATTGTTTATATTGTCTTGCATGCTATCAGAGATGCCATGTTGCATGCCCCATCAAACCACTACCAACGGATAGCATATATACTGTTTTTCGATTCATAGGAATTTATTAAATCATTTCTTCATTCGAACACATCCCCTCCTTTTTTTGGTATAGAACATATTCCAATTTTGTTCGATTTTTGTTTTCCTGCTATACCAGCATCATGCCTCATTAGGTGGAAAAATAAACCAGACATGAGGAGGATATATGAAATTTATGGCCTAGTTCTATCTTTTATCCGGTTAGAGAGCTATAGTCTATACATCATAGAAGATAATATTAAGGTCATAGTCCCCACTTAATCCTTTTTCTTGTGAGGTGGGTGTGAGGCAGCTTTCAACCTTTTATGCGCCTATTTGCGTGTGACCAAGCAAGCCACTTGTTTTGTGGACACTCTGTAACCTTTACAAACAGTAAGCAAGAAAATACCTATAAGTCCTAATCACCTTCCTAAACAAAACAAAAATAGATTTGTGCAATTACAAAAAAACAATAGATTTGTGGTTTAATAAACTAAAATCAAATACCTATTCAATTATTTAAAGGGGGTATTATGCATACAGTTATAATGATAAAATTTTCTTTCACATAACGATTATATTATCTTTTGAAATTACAGATACCGTCATGGGCCTAACCCATTTCTCTTAAATTCCAAAGATACCCCTGCCTATGTATTTCGTCGCCCGCCATCACTGCCAATAGCACCACTCCCAACCTGCGCTTCACCAGTGACAATGCTGCGCTTGCTGCCGACGCCTCCTAGTCGTCGTCAGCTTATCATCTTAGCAATTGAAAGTTTGATAGGCAATATCGGAGTCCATTCATCCCTGGCCAGGCCAGGCCCAATCAGATCTGCACTCAGGTCAGGCACGACCATGAATAGATCAAGCTTGCTCGGAACCGTATTTCGGTTTCTTGCACCATCGATGGCCCGGACAAGGGCTTGGTCGGGCACAACAAGAATGCAGGGCGATTTTTAGAAGAGAACGGTTTACATGAGATCGTTCTCATATAAAGAGCATGAGGTCAATCTTTTGGATCATTAGATTCTGATCCGAGAGTCAAATCAGTGGATAAATGAGTGTGTAAAATCAGTAGGTAGGTGAGTTTATTGTAGCTATGTCATATCAAGATCTAATACTTACGAATTGAATTAACCTCATATAAGTTATATGAGAGCGATTTTATTTAAACTTTTCTCTTTTTAGAAATAACATAATTATATTTTTTGGAAAATAATATAATTATGATGTTCCACAATTGTGTGTTTTTCAACTAGACGGTGGTAAACTAAGTCATGTCAGCAGCTAGACAATGCCGAGTTGGTCGTTTACCTCCGAAGTCCAGCAAGTCCCCTTCCCAACCAATAAGTAGGTGATACGTCAGTGAGTCAACTAGCACATCTCTGTTACCTATCTACCAAAGCAAATTACCCAATCCACCAGTTTCTTCCTCCACCTTGACGTTTGACCGGCGAGAACCTCCCTCGGGAATTAATTTTGTCACCTAATATTTCCATAACTAAGCTTCAAGCAATGCGGTATCACATATCATGCGACACAATAAAAGTTAATCCGCCTTCCTATGTTTGGAAATGAGTGACAGAAAGAGACGCAGACAGCGTGAGCTGGGAAGAGGAAGTGAGATGTTTAGTTTTGCCCCTGCATGCTTATTTAACAAGAAAATATGTGGAGTAAGTACCATAAATAGAGAAAAAAGAAATACTCCTCTCCCAGATTAATTGCCCAGGCTTTGGAAATTTGAAATGAACTTAGATACTATAATTTGAATTTCTTTAGTAGACATATAATGTGGGAGGAGAGGGAGTATGTTTGTTTCTTTTCTTTAGATTTGCTGAGTGAGCACTGTGTTGGAGATGGAACTCTGGTGGCCACTTCCTCTCATGTTTTGAATTTCAGTGTCACCTTGAAAGCTCTTTGTCTTTTTTTCTGTTTCATTCTAATGGAGTTTAATATGTTGCTAGCAAGGCAAAAACATGTTGCATCTAGAATCAAACGCCAACAACCGACGTCCCGACCCAATATGTTGGCTCTCCTAGGAAGGCGTGTGGGATCAGATGCCATTAAAGTTTTATTATAAAGCTTCTACCTATTCATTTCACTATCATAAATAAAGGCCCTGCCCTTCATCTGCCTGGTGCCTCATGCAGAAGGAGCACACAGATTCATAACGCCTTGATCATGCCGTTGCCATGTCGACTCGGTCTACTGCACAAATGACCAGAGCAGCTTCGTAAAAGCGAGGCTTCTTCTCCAGCATCCAGCTATATTTTTTTTTGCTAGCAACCTAGCTATACACTTACTGTAACAT